>OU696572.1:12164663-12184663 GCA_916048095.2 Sacculina carcini | reverse complement strand
GTTAATTTATAAGTTAGTGTGAGTGTATTTTTTGTTGGAGTTGCTGTTTGAAGTGAGAGGACTTGTGAGCTTGTGTAATTGTTATATAGTAATTTTGTTTAAGTGAATATTAGCATGGCTCGCACAGCGGCACATTCTGCGGATTTATTGGAGGCAATGTTGGAGTGTATGAAGAATGAGAAGATTCTTGAAGCCTTCCGAGACAAGATCGTGGCCCCGGCTGTTGAGGCAGCAGTGACGGCTGCAGTTGCTGCAAAAAATGAAGAACTCGCCGAAATAAGGGAAGAGCTACAACTGGCACAACAAAAAATATCCATGCTAGAGCAAGCCAGTGGGCGAAAAAACCTGTGTGTGTCGGGCATCTCCGAGGGAGCAGGTGAGAGTCCTGTCCAACTGGTTAAAGAGCTGGCTAGCAACATTGGAGTTGAAGTGTCGGCGGAGGACATCGAGTCTGCTCACCGTCTCGGGGAGAGAAAACCTGGACGATCTCGGACTCTTTTGATCCGCTTCGAGAGAGCGGGAAAGCGCCAAGAATTTTTTAGGCGAGGGCCGCGCTGAAAAAACGGCCAGAAAGAACATATATATATCAACGATCACCTCACTCCACAAATCAGTGCGCTCGCATTTCAGTTGCGACAGATGCGGAAGGCAGACAAGATGCACCAATCAGGAGTTGTATTTCGTCTGACCGAACACGCCCGTCCAGCCAGAGTGACATCGATGGAGGAGGTCATCCGTCACACTGGTCCTGTGGGAAAAATGACTGAACTGCAGCCCTCGAGGACGAACGCCAGTGGTCAGTCTGCCGAGCGGTCGGTCAAACAAGATACGGTGATCACGAGGTCGCGATATACAAGCCGACATAAGGCACGGTCGGAGGGGCGGCGTGACAACTTGCTTGGTGGTCAGCAGTCAATTAACATCTAATATCCGCTCTTTCACATTGTGCAATTTATTCACCGCTGCATCAAGGTATTCGAATTGGTATGAATGATATTTTAAATGTTTGCGTCAAAGTGAGTGTGTATGCGAATGCAAGAGCTTTTGTGTGTGTGAGGATATGTATTGTAAATACACAGGAGCTACATTGTCTAATCATCCTTATAGGAATATATCTGTGTAAGAGAGTGATTATTAATGGTTACGTGAGTGTAGGAGTGTGTACGTGTATGTGTGTGCGCTCAAGTGTGCTGGTGTGAAATTATGCGTGGGTATTGCTATTTTTGTATGAGCACAATCATTAGTATAATGCATGCCAATAACTCGTCGCACTGGGCCATATATCCAATTAAGTATGATATTTTTGTATTTCATTTGAATTTCAACATCTCGACATCAAAGAGAGGCAACTGGTCAGATGGTTTACTAAACCAATGTCTCATAATCAATGATTGATGTAAGTTCTGGACATCTGGACAACAATGGAATGACTCTAGGTAATTTAGACAATCATAATTCTGAAACTTACACTGTAGATGAGTTTGTGAAAAACTTCGATGATAATCAGACACTATCGATGTTGCACGTTAACGCACGCAGTCTGTGCAAACATATTCATGAATTGGTCGAATTTTTGGATAGTTTACATCACAATTGGGGCATTATTGCTGTTACTGAAACGTGGTCTAATCAACAGTCAATGGATTATTGTCGCATTGAAGGATATACTGTACATCAACAACTTCGAACGCATATGAGAGGTGTAGGAGTGGCAATATTTGCTAAGGACAATCTGGACGTTCAGGAAATATCAGCGTTTACGTTTGAAGTAGCACATGTTATGGAAATAATAACGGTTGAGGTCACGGTGAAATCCGGGCATAAGCCAGTGCGTGTTTCCTGTGTGTATAGGCAGCCTGGTACACCTGTTAGCAACTATATTGAAACAATTACTGGCATAACTGACGTGATGCACAAACACGAGTGGTTTATGCTTGGCGATTTCAACGTGAACTTATTCAACGCCGATACTCATCAGTCGACGCAGATTTTTATTAACACAATGATGGACTTGGGGTTTTATCCGCTGATAAGGAAGGCTACTAGGGAAACCAGGCAAAGCAGTACGCTGATTGATAACATATATACCACCGACGTGGCCAGCAATATCACCAGTGGCATTATACAGGACGATTTCTCGGATCATTACCCAATATTTGCAAAAATGGCAAACCATAAAAACAACGTTGAATATAGAAACAAAAAAGAGAGAGCCGATATGTCAGCTACGCACAGAAAATGGCACAATTACGGACTCTCAGAACATAGCAAGTCTTTTCAACGAGTATTTTGTGAAAATTGGACCAGTTCTTGCCTCAGCAATTAAGACCAGCCCGACTAGCATAGATGACTGTCAGCATGTAAAAATGGTTCCATCAACTATGTTCCTTTATCCCGTTCCAGAGATGGAAGTGAAGAAAACAATTAAGTCGGCTAAAGGGACATGTTCAACAGATCATCTAAATCTCAACATGAAGATAGTTAAAGACACCGCCAATCATATAGCCGCTCCACTATCATACATCTTCAATTTATCTTTTTCCACGGGAATGTTTCCAAATCTTATGAAAATTGCAAAAATAGTACCCATACACAAGTCTGGAGATAACAAGGAAAGCGGAAATTATCGACCAATTTCTTTACTAGATCAATTTTCAAAAATTATATAAAAAAATTCATCGAAGATTAATAAGTTTTATGAAAAAGCATAAAATTATACATGAAAATCAATATGGATTCCAAAGAGGCAAGAAAACATCACAAGCCGTGCTTGATATGATCAACTACATAACTGAGTCTTTTGAGCAGCGTCAAATAACTGTTGGATTATTCCTGGATCTGAAAAAGGCCTTTGACACTGTCGATCACAAAATATTGTTGAAAAAATTATACTTATACGGCATGAGAGGCACAACTCTACAATGGATCACAAGTTATTTAACACAGAGAACGCAATACACTGAAGTAAGTGGTTGAAAGTCTGAACAATTACCCATAGAATGCGGGGTTCCACAAGGTTCTACACTGGGACCGACACTATTCATACTCTACATCAACGATCTATTCAACATCATGAGACACACAAAAACAATAGCATTTGCGGATGACACCAACATATTCTTCAAAGGCAAACACACGTATAAACTCTATGAACAAATAAACTCAGACATCAAAATATTACAAGACTGGTTCACGAGTAACAAATTATCGCTCAATGTAAAAAAGTCTAATTACATTGTTTTCAGTAACAGTAATGACACCTCAAACAGCTGTATAAGCATAGGGGCAGACAAACTTGATAGGAAACAATCTACTAAATTTCTGGGAGTAATTATTGATAGCAAATTACATTGGAAGGAGCAAATATCCAATGTAACTGCCAAACTAAACAGAGTGAATTTCCTTCTCAGCAAAGTAAAATAAATATTCGACACTAAAACAAAAACCACTCTTTATTATTCATTTTTTCAATCATATTTACAATACTGCTGTGAAGCATGGGGAATACTTATTACACTAACTTGCAAACTATAAGAATTGCACAAAAAAGAGCTATCAGAATCATAGACAATCTGAAAGCAAGGGACCATACATCACCTTCATTCAAAAAAGAAAATATTCTAAAATTTGAAGATGTAGTAAAACTGAATAACTTAACTAAAATATATGCAGCATATCATAAGAAATCACCATCTAACATTCCATCATACTTCACAATCAATACACGGCATACAGACAAATTCCTCTTTCCCCACACACGAACCAAACTAAGAAGCTTATCATTTTTCTATGTCGGTATATCGCAGTGGAATGAATTGGATAAAGACCAGAAACAAACTCCAACGTTGTCCAGCTACAAGAAAATCGTGAAAACACAATACATTCAATCTTACTCTGAATAATCTGACCAATTAAATATAGAGGATATCGTCGAGTGCGATTAGTCGTGATTGTGCTAACTGTGTGTATGTATGTGTGTGTGTGTGTGTGTGTGTGTATGTGTGTATTTGGCGTGTGGGAGTGTGATTGTGTGCATGTTATATTTCTCAGTGTTTAGATGAGTGAATTAGTGCGCGTGAATATGTTTATATGTGAGCGTGTATGTATTGCATCGTATTAACAATTTGATTTAACCCAGGCAACACAAGCTATTTAGCTTCAATTGCCTTTCCAGTTTTGGTTTAATTACATATTCTGATTCTGTTGACATGAATGCTGGAAAAATACATGAATGAATGAGTGAATGTCATGACTGGTGTTGTTCAATATTCACCTCTGTCATGGTATCCGGTGTTTCACAACCTCACATTGAATGAAATATACACATACAATTCAGGCCTGGTTAGCTGCATGTGAGTATGTGTGTTTGTGAGTGTGTGAGTATGTGGGTTTGTACATATGGGTTTGCAATTCACATACACACACACGCACATACATATAGGGTGTAGTTTTTGTTGGTCATTTTGACTGTGTCTTTGCCTTGCATCGTTGTAGCAGTTTTGCATTAGTGTTTGCATACACACCTACACACACACACGTGCACACGCAAGTTCTAGGCAATACACGCCCATATGCATGCGCTTGCTGACGCAATAGCACACAGCATTGTGTGTGTGTTAGTGGCACTGGTGTAGTGTAGAATTTTGAGCTGATAGAAAGACAAGAGCATTGTGAAATGGATGATCTTATTGAGTTCATGAACGGTGACATGGAGACCATGACACCTAGAGATCCGGAGACCGCGGTATCTGGTGATGTTATAGTGAAGAACAACATGCAACCAAGAGTTATTGGGATGGAGTACAAGGTGAAACCAAGAGATGGTGAAGTGGAGGACAACACGGAACCAAGAGATGGAGGAGTGGAGGACAACACGGAACCAAGAGATGGTGAAGTGGAGGACAAGGTGAAACCAAGAGATGGACTAGTGGAGGACAAGGTGAAACCTAGAGATGGAGGAATGGAGGACAAGGTGAAACCTACAGATGGACTAGTGGAGGACAAGATGAAACCTAGAGATGGAGGAATGGAGGACAAGGTGAAACCTAGAGATGTTGGAGTGGAGGACAAGGTGAAACCAAGAGATGGAGGAATGGAGGACAAGGTGAAACCTAGAGATGGAGGAGTGGAGGACAAGGTGAAACCAAGAGATGGAGGAATGAAGGACAAGATGGAATCCAACGTTGATTCAGTTTATGACGATACAACTGATTTGAATTTTCGTGTGAGACGGCGACCGATAAGACTTGGTGATCGCGAGAGAATGGATGCGGAAAATACAGATTCCGTTGATGACGGAGTGTTTGTGCAGGATGAGCAGGACGATATGCCGGAACTGCCGCTGATATGGTCACGTCTCGCCTTGTTTGGCGTAATTCACGTGCTGGCCGTGTGTGGTCTGGTGAGGATCGTGTGTGGCCACGTGTACTTGCTGACTTGCGTGTGTGGAGTGTTGTTGAATCTGATGACCGGCGTGGGCGTGACTGCCGGCGCACATCGTCTCTGGTCGCACCGCAGTTTCTCGGCCACATGGCCTCTGCGAGTGCTGCTCATAGGCCTCTACGTATCGGCCGTGCAGAAGAATCTGGCCAACTGGGTGCGCACTCACCGTCTGCACCATCGCTACTCGGAAACATCGGCCGACCCGCACGACTCGCGCCGCGGCTTCGGCTTCGCTCATTTTTGGTGGCTGGTCAGTGAGAAACACCCGGCCGTGCTGGCCGCCAGTAAACGAGTGGATCTGTCCGATTTGTACGTCGACCCAGTGGTGCGGTTCCAACAGCGTTTCTACCGGCCTCTCATGGTTCTGCTGGGTTTTATCGTGCCGACTTTGGTGCCGTGGTGGTTGTGCGGGGAAGACTTGGTCGACAGCTTCCTCGTGTGTGCCATGCTCCGCCTGGTGGTGGCGTTGCACGTGACTTGGTGTGTGAACAGCGTGGCTCACATGTGGGGCAACCGCCCGTTTGACACCAACATTCAGCCAGTCAATGTTCCACACCCGTTAACCATGTTGATGCTGGGTGAGGGCTGGCACAACTACCACCACGTGTTCCCCTGGGACTACCGCGCCTATGAACTGCCCACCTTCTTCAACAGCTTCAGCACCAAAGCCATCGACTTGTTCGCCAAAATCGGCTGGGCGTACGACTTGAAGACGGTCGGCAACGACACGATCCGACGTCGCGCTCTGAGAACAGGAGACGGAACATGGCAGGACACGCACATGACCTCACACTAGTACAGTATTACTCCTCTTTTGTTAGCAGTATCGTCCAATGATGTTGGCCAATCCTCATAATAGCAGTTTGGTTATTATTATGAGCACAGTGTGTAGTGTTGTTTGGCTAGATAATGTGGTATTAGCGTGCCAGTATTGCTTGAACACCTCTGTTTTCAATTATTTATGCGTGCGTTTGTCTGTTGTGTCGGTTTTTGTGATTATTCGCGTTTGATTAATTACTTGACGGCTTGCTCAATTTTCCGTTTATTCTGTTGGAATTACTTGGCGCCAAAATTTTTGACATCGTGACAAGTTTGTGTTGGGTAAATTTTGACCTGATTCTATTTCTTTCTCTTTGTGGGTATATGTATGTCTGTTCGTCGTCTGTCGTTTGTGAAAATTATCAATTCTTGTTTTAATTATTTTAGCAATACATTATTGTGCAAATAAACTCGGAATTTCGGTGGTGGTTGATGGCGACCAACTTTAATGCGTTAAAGTGCTTTACTTTATGTTTAATGACTATTGAGAAGATTTGGTGTGAGATAGGTCGAGTTTAAATCAGGTTGAGGCTGGACCAAGGCTTTTTCTGGTGAATTATTGGGGATTAGTTGATGACACTCTCAAGACCAGGAAACAATGTGCCATTTTAACTATCCTCAAGAAAAGGATGGCAGAATTAGATATATAATCACATATAGCACATAAATTAGTACATTGATAATAACGACAAATATATGAATAGGAAAAGGAATAAAGAAGATACTGATGACCAAATTAAAGTGGAAAAGGATGATTATTATATTATTTTTATAATATGGTCATTAATATTATCAAGAGGACCATTATCAAATGTATCATGCACGTGCAAAATTACAGTGAACCACATCATTGTGTCTACCTGAATCATCCAATCATTAGTTGATTGGAGTGGTGATTGTACTGATTATTATTGATGCACTCCACCAATTTAGTGCAATTATGCTTATTCACCGTGGTGTGTGTGTGTGTGTGTGTGTTAGGCACCTGTTGAACAGTTCTCTTTCTTGTAGTGGTGGTAGTGATGGCGAGGACTACTTGCAGCGCCGACTCTCTCTGTTGACTCAGTTCGAGGCGCTGCTTAGTCAGACCTCTCAGTGTCGTCGCCGAGGACTTCTGGCTCATTTTCAGTGCGGTCAAACGCCAGGCTCCATCACAACTGCTCGTGATAATAATAGCGATGATGACGGATGCGAGGTTGTTAAAACAACTGGGCACGCGCGTTGCTGCGATAATTGTGACCGCATGTCAGTTATACTCACATACTCTCTCCATCTCCTCCCCGCCTCTCTCTGTCTATTCAACTAACTCATCCATTTTCACTTGCGTCTACATGTAATATTATAACTGCTTTTTTATTTAATATTGTGGTTTATTTTTAAATACATTTTTTTCATCATATATTTACTCACTGACACACACACAGACAGACAGACAGGCGTGTGTGTGTGTGTATGTGCAGTCGCAAGAAGCGTAGCAACCTGAATTTCGGCAGTTCAGCTTCGTCGAGCATCGGTCAGTTGGACGCAGACTCGCCAAACTTCGCCATCGAGGCGGCCATGCTGCTGTCGGCAGTCGAACTGATGAAGGGAAAATCTGGTATAACTGAACACGCCACCCCACTTCGACACATCTATTTGTGCACAAACACACACACACACACACATGAATACATGCCTGTACAGGATCTACTACCGTTTCAGCCAAGCAACCATTGAGGCCAAACGCTCAGCGATCAAAATACGATGAGATGAATATCGACTTTGGCTAAAATGGTACATGTTGTGAGTGCATCTGACAGTGGCGTATCTAGTGACTGAAAGTTAAGCGAGTGCCAATATTTCCTCAGTTGTATGAAGTTCAGTGGTTTTCAAACTGCTGAACAATTAAACGTAACATTCGAAGACGTATTGGCCTGATCGTATTGGCAAATTTCGCACGCTCTCTATAGTTTCCTAACCTAACCCAACCGAACCCAAGGATTCGTTTAAGCGTTCAAGTTTGAAAACCACTGAACTTCATACAACTGAGGAAAGATTGGCCAAAATGGTCACTCGCTTAACTTTCAGTCGCTAGATACGCCACTGTCAGATGCACTCACAACATGTACCATTTTAGCCAACGTCGATATTCATCGCATCGTATTTTTGACCACTGAGCGTTTGGCCAAAATGGTTGGTTGGCTGAAATGGTAGTAGCCCCCTTGTACACTTAGTTCAGACCAAGTGATCAGTTCATGCTGGAGCTCTGACTTTGCTCAAAACACTGACTGTCAAATACTTGCTCACTTGCAAAAATGCAAACTATACAGATGAAACAAAGATATATATGCACGTAGATATATTTACGTGTGCCTTATAGCCAAAACAATGTGTTATTCTACGTGTCAGTCAAAAAGTGTTGAGTCAATGGCGGATCTAGACAGGGTCCCCCCAAAATATTTCCATCAACTTCTCATAACCAAGAGATTCACTAAAATACGTCAAGAATAGTTTTCTGTAGAATTTGTCTGTAGCATTATCGCAAAGCTTATTCGCACATTATTGTGTGTGTGTAAATGTGTGTATATCATTGAAAAATACCACAAGTGATGTAATTCACACGATACCTAGTCACTCATATATGATTCAGCCCTCTCCCAAATCGCACTCTGGATCGGCTTCTGTGTTGATGGTCAGATAGATCGGCAGTTTCCTGTGAGTTTGTCGTTGTCGGCGTGTTTGTGTTCAGGTGTCAGTTTGGTGGTGTTGTTTCTGCGAGGCTCAAGCAGCAAGCGCGTGTGGCAGTGGCTCAAAACTCACGAGCAATATGGCTGTGGCAAATCGTACTCGGAACCTTTCTGGAAGGCCCTCGGTAACCACACACACACACACGGTTGTTGGACTCCGTGGTGTCGTAGTTAGCACACCCGCCTCACAAGCGGCAGGTCCGTGGTTCGAATCCCGGCGGAGTATAATTTCTTGGGCGAATTCTACAATCCCACAGCCCCTGTCCACCCAGCAGTAAATGGTAGTGTCAGATATCAGTCATGTGTTGTGTCATGCATTCTGGGGAGGTGGCCCTCTCTAATACGTATTCCATCCTTGTGGCGCCATAGCGTGGAGAGGGTCGGTTCTGTGGTGGCAGCGAGCTGCACGGGACACACCTGTGTGTGTTCATAAGGTTCGACTTATTCCCGTGTAGCAGCTGCCACTTGAGGACTTCATTTAGATGTATATATATTTTTGTAGCCTCTAGCACATTGATCACGCATTATTCTGTGATAACTATGACATCATGTAACCTTCATTATATGCGTGATGTGTGTGTGTGTGTGGCCAGGCAAGATGCTGCTGTTTGAGAGTTACCTGGGAGAGAGGGGGAGTAGAGGAGGTGGTGGGGGGTGGCGAGGTGGTCGAGGAGGGAGGGGCAGGGGAGGCGGGTCGTCCAGTTTTATTACAACTGTGTTTGTGGCGGCAAAAGGAACCGAGTTTCTCAAACAGTCAGTCACACACACACACACACACACAAGCTTACACGTCCACATTCACACTGTACATCATGCTTAATGTGTGTGTGTATGTGTGTGTCTTTAACTACGTGTGTATGTGTGTGTATGTGCGTCTCTGTGTGTGTGTGTGTTTGTGTGTCTCTGTGTGTTTGTGTGTGCTTAACTGCGTGTGTGTATGTGTGTTTAACTGTGTGTGCATGTCTGCCTGTGTGTGTGTGTCTGTCTGTATAACTGTTTTCTGTGTGTGGCGGACAGATACAGAGCCGACAGTTCAGTACGTCTGTGTCTCGTATTGTCCGAGGAAATGAGACAACATCGCTGTCAACAACAGCGACATGACGTCACCGTGACGTCACATACTACGTCATCGTCACATGTTGCTGATTCCGGCGCCAGCAGTGCAAAACGAATAATACTGCCTGTCAAGCCAGCCATGATTGTGGGCTCTTGTGTGTGCGGTATTGTAGTGGAGGATGAGCCGGACGAACAACAAATGAAACACGTGGTAAGATGGGGACTGCACTCTCACTCTGTCATCTGCATTATATCAGTTTTATTATGACTATTATGCAAGCTAATAATCCATCTTTAATTACTGTGATTAATATACGTAATAATGTGTTTAATAATACAGCGAGCATCGCTTAGTGAGTGTATGTGTGTTTGTATATACTGATGGGTAACTTGTGTGTGTGTTTGTGTGTGATGAGAGCGAGTTATATGAGCAGCTGGTGATAGTGCGAGCTCGCCTTGCCGAGCAGCTGTCTGTGATGCCGTTCATGGTGGCCTCGAACAGCTGTCTGCTGCAGCTGGCGCGCCGCAGACCCACCAGTTGTCGGCAGCTGCTCGGCGTGGACGGAATGACTGAGGCAGGATGTCGCAAGTTCGGCTACGAGCTGGTAGAAACAGTAATGGCCGCAGTGCGCAAGTACAACTTGACATCAGACCTGCTGCCTCCTCCTCCTGCAGTTACCGGCTCTCTGTCACCACAAGTAAGCCGCTGCACTGGTCGACTATGTCGGGGCTCTTTACTGCTGCCTAGTGACTCCCTGGAACTTTAAAAAATGCTTGAAAATGGAAAAATATGGGGGAGATAGATGCATATTTTAATAAATAATATAGATACAATATAGCTATAGATAATATAGATACATACAGCATGTGTTGCCTTCATTATAAGGTTTTTAATTTTTGGCTGCTCTAGACATTGTTTTTTTTTGGTCCAATGTGGCTGTTTCATCATTTTTGGTTGCCGACACCTGAACTTGGCCTAACTCATGTTCTGATCTAGTTCAATATTAACTATGCCTCACTAATTGCCTGCTCCGTATGAATCTGTTAAATCTCACACAATATATGGTAAATTTTACACATCAAGTGTAACAACACACACTATATACACACACATCGCTGTGTAGGAACACATACACACACACACACACATTCACATGCACACTGTATACACGCTTTCTCGTACACGCTCACACACAGGTTGTATGTGTGTGTGTGTGTGTGTGTGTGTGTGTTAGGGTATAGATCAAGTTGGCAGTGATATTGCTGTCGCCAGTAGATTGGTATCAGACACACAGCACCAGACCTACTGTGTGTTCAGGGCCAATCCCGGCTTCTCACTGCAACAAGTTGCCAACGCCAGGTTTCTATGTGTCAGCGTGTTTGTGTCACTGTGTTTGTGTGTGTATCTGTGTCAGCGTGTGTCAGTGTGTTACTGTGTGTGTGTCAGTGTGTGTATCTGTGTCAGTGTGTTTGTGTGTGTGTCAGTGTGTTTGTGTGTGTCAGTGTGTCAGTGTGTGTGTCAGTGTGTCAGCGTGTTTGTGTCACTGTGTTTGTGTGTGTATCTGTGTCAGCGTGTGTCAGTGTGTTACTGTGTGTGTGTCAGTGTGTGTATCTGTGTCAGTGTGTTTGTGTGTGTGTCAGTGTGTTTGTGTGTGTCAGTGTGTCAGTGTGTGTGTCAGTGTGTCAGCGTGTTTGTGTCACTGTGTTTGTGTGTGTATCTGTGTCAGTGTGTCAGCGTGTGTCAGTGTGTTTGTCAGTGTGTGTATGTCTGTTTCTCACTGTATCTGTGTCACTGTGTTTCAGTGTGTATCAGTGTGTGTCAGTGTGTATCAGTGTGTGTCAGTGTGTGTCAGTGTGTGTTTGTGTCAGTGTGTGTTTTTGTGTCACTGTGTTTGTGTGTGTATCTGTGTCAGTGTGTCAGCGTGTGTCAGTGTGTTACTGTGTGTGTATGTCTGTGTCTCACTGTATCTGTGTCACTGTGTGTCAGTGTGTTTCAGTGTATGTCACTGTGTGTCAGTGTGTGTCACTGTGTTTGTGTGTGTATCAGTGTGTGTCACTGTGTTTGTGTGTGTGTATGTGTGTGTGCGTGTGTATATATGTATATGTGCGTGTGTATATATGTATATGTGTGTGTATGTGTATCTATGCCGGTGTATTTGTGTTTTACTGTGCGTGTGTCTGTATGTGTATGCGTGTGTATATATATGTGCGTGTATGTGTGTATGTGTGTTGGCAGATGTTTGCAGTCGTCGACCATAGTGCAGCATTTGTGTGAGTGTATAAAGCGAGGAGCCAATGTGCCTCTGGACCGACTGAGTGTGGATCAAACGCTGGTCGATATTGTTCTGCGAGTGGTGCGATCTCCAGCCGTCAACTCTGGTGCGCTTCAACATGTCCTAGCTGTTGTTGCTGTTGGTCACATATCCCTGCACGCATAATCAGCAATATGGGATGCAATTTGTGGTTTTACCCCGAGCTTGTTCGTGTTGGCTGAATGTTGTTATGATGTTGAGCTGTTTTCCTGGGAGAACAGTGGCAGGTTCAGTAGGGAGTACAGCTTGTATCGCTTCTATATTTGTGTCCGGGATTATACACCGATGTGTGTGTGTGTGTGTTGTAGATATATCTCGGTTGACGTTGTTGAAGGAAAATTGTCCTTCACACGTCAGCTGGGACCAGTTGAAGGTTTGTGTGGCCGTTTTGTCGAGGATATTCCTGGCACCAGCGTCTGGATCGTCTTCAACATCTGCTTGTTCAGCCACGGCAAACACACAGGTGGAGACACACTGGTGTTATGTGCGTGTCTCGTGCACTATTGTCCCAGTGGGCATTGCCTTGATCAGTAACATTTCGACCATAATGTCATCTATGTGTCAACATCTCATTGAGTGTGTCGGTGTATAAGGTTCATTGACGAATGCTATTTCAAATGTGCACACCTATCTGTAACTTCAACTCGCGGTAGACTCAAGTGGAGGTTTTTTATCACTGGATCCGCATATTAGTTATATTAGAACCGCCAATCTGCGGTGTGATAGTTCAGTGTGTGAACTACTGTGTAGCCAATGTTTGAATGTGCACGATGCGGCTAGATTTGGTTTCATTCAAATGTGTTCAACATATATATCAACATTTCAGTTATTGAAAGTTCATTATTTAGCAGTGAATTATGCGGGGGATTGGTCTATATCGTGTATCTGTCCCCGTGTCTCCTGTTACATTCGCGTTGTTATTGTTATTGTTGATGTTGTCAGGTGAGCGATGTTGCTAGCGTTGACAGCAACATCAGTGACGTCACGACCAAACATGACTCATTGCAGACGCTGCCAGCATCATCTCAACACGATCTTCTAGATCAGTCTTCCAGTCAGTCCGACCACACGACATCCGCACTTGCAGCTCAGTCCGGATTTATCCGCGCCGTCGATCCGTTCGCCGACGAGTCAGACCCGGACGCGGCCGAACTGGACGCGCTTGAAGCAACGCAACGTGCAGCAGCGTCGTCGCAATCGCCGCAGTCTCCTCGGCCGCGCAAGATGGCTCGCGTGTCCGTCCCCAGTAGTGATACGTTCAGCTGGGGACGAGCGGCCGGCGGTGCTGACAGTGACGAAGATGCGCTCACTGAGGCGGTCGGCACAGACAGTGTTGGGGACGCGTGGACTCGCGTCAGCACAGCGCAATTAAGCACGTGCAAGAAGCGAGACAATTGTGGCGCACCAAACGACAAGTCGGCCAGTGAAGCAGGCAGGTGGATCACCTCAGCTCGTCACAGAAAAATGGCGAAACAAGCCAGGAAAAAGTCGTCCGTTTTCGGCATATAAATCGTGGCGAGTGAAGGATGGCAACTGATCTTGTCACGTGGCGTGCATTATTTTTCATTATTGTGTTGTTTTCGCAGCGGCGTGCCAGCGTTTAGTGATTTGTGTTGAAACATATTGTTTGTGCAGATGAGTTTTTCTATAATAACCGACTGGTTCAATAGTAACCAACACACACACACATACACACACATGCAAACACACACACAGAGATCAGTTGTCTTCTGGACGATGCAGTTTCAGCCAGTTTAGTTTGCGTGTTTGCCGTCGATGGCGCTGTGATCGGTTTTTGTCGAGTTTTCGTTGCAGTATTCTTTGTTGCTGGCGCTCGACCGCCATGTCACCGTTGAGCATCTGGTCCAGTTGTGCTAGCAACTGTTGTCTGGCCTGGCGTCGGTTCCTCTCCAGCGAACGACTCTCGTGACATTTCACACGCAGACCTTTCACACACACACATTATCGAACTAGAATGAGTACAAAGATCGACCACTATAACAATAAAGAACCTTGAAAAACATAGCTACGCAGAAAGACTACAGAAACTGTCATTAGCAACATTAGCAGACAGAAGAAATCGAGGCGACTTGATCATTTATAAATGCCTAACAAAAAACAGATTCAGATTCAGAACACAAACTTATTTCGACTCGCACAATCAAACACGAATCATAATATCGGCCCTCAAAAAGGAATAATCAAAACAGATGTGCAAAAATATAACTTCCCAAACAGGTAAAATGGATTATTGGAATAAATTACTGAAGGAAATTGTCAGCCATCTAACACAACACAAATGTTTAAACAGAATTATGATATCTGGAAGACAGGAGCTACGAGTCTTACTGACTCCTCATTTCTGCCGAGACAACTCGGTGAGAAAAAGACAATGATATGGTCGATATCCAGTCAAAAACCATGTACATTTGAATGTCATAACACTTGTGCGGAAATATTAGAACACTGCAGCAATAACAGAATTTAAAGTAATACCAATAACGGCAGCATGCTAATAATTATACATTAATAATAATAATTATATTAAATTGTGACTGTCCATAACAATAAAATTTATTATATATTATTAATTTATTTATGTATATATTATAGGGAACTACTGTTAATACAACAGGGTAAATTGATTATGAAGCCTGGTTCATAAACAGCGGCAAAATGAGCGGTAAAAATATGATAAAAACAATGATATTTCATTGCCCACTTGTATCCCACACTTTTGCTGAACTGGTTTGGCACATTAAAAGTCTACATTAATGACGCACTCACCGGTGGGTATGTGGCGCAATGCGACGCAGTTGGCCGTCTTATTGACGCTCTGACCGCCGGGACCGCTGCCGCGAACAAACCGCTCCTCCATGTCACACTCTCGCAACTCGGGAAAACGAGACCGATCAATGACGTCACGACTGATGTCACCAGTGACGTCATTGTGTGCGGTGCTTTTGAGCTTGCTGAAGCCGACACGATCGAAGGTTGATAGCTGATAAAACAGTGGCAGACTTTGTGACAGCTTGCAGCCGCTGACGGCTGGGAAGACTGACAGGCTGGCGGTCGGGACAGAAACTCTCATCAAACGCCGCATCACACACACACAAGCACACATGCTAGACAACACACAGCGAGTGAGAGCGGCCAACGATAACTTGAAGGCTCGTCGGCGATTAAAGCACGCGTCTTCGTTGCAGAAGAGTTTCGCCTCTCTGTCGGCAAAACACACCAAACGCCGATAAGTGTAATTAAACAATTCAGCAAGAGATGGCACCACGTTGAGGTCGACTGAGAACAACTGATAAATAATAGTTTCTGTTTGTATGCGGTGTACAGTGTGGTGAAGATGTGAAAATAATATAATATTTACCTGCATCAGGTGATGGATTTTTTCTGGACACACTTCGTGGCGATTGTCGACAAACTCGGAGCGAACCCGCCGGTAGAAATAACTGCGGTCGGTAAGCTGCAGTGTTTGGCCGTAGCGCAACAGGCGGCGGTACAAATGTAGCGCGCCACGACAACTATCACCTCCGACACTCATTAGTAGGCGCGATACTTCACATACAGACGCACACGCACCACGTTTCCACGTGCACACAGACATCAATGATGTTGTGGTGCCCGTACATATCAATGAAGCAAAAATGAGCACTCGTAATAGGTTCAAGAATTAAACATTGAGGTGGCACGAGGGATGTGTAAATAACGGTACATTGCGAAAAGAACGAAACAATACCCGTCGATTAAGCTCAAATTGATTTATGCTTAGAAACATCTTCAAGTAATAGTGGCTTAATTTTCGTAATCGTACGCGACCCTTAAACCCCACCATTGATATAAAATCACCCATCAAACATACTAACCCACTATGCAAAAAACAGTCGAAAAAGCCGCTACAACACTTTGAATGATTTACTCAGGAGCATTAAAAAACATTTATTTAAAGAAGTTTACAATACTGATGTTATATAGACACTCACATATTTTCTTGTTTTGTGCTTATGGTACCCTTGTGTGCTTAAATTGGCCTTAGTGGTTTGTTTATTTCTTATAGCAACACGTATTTATTGGCGTTCCTAATGTTTTTTTCTCACCCTTAGTTTGCTTGGGATATTGTGGTGCTGTAGTCTACCAGGCTGTAATAACTGACATCTTATAATCATCATGTTTCATATAGCTTAGCTTCGAAGTTTCAAGTTTTTGCGTGGATATGATTGATCCACTAGGACAGTATTTTTCCAGCTGATATGCCCATTTGTGTTTTGCTTCAGGTTTTTTCGACATGGCACTTCGTACGTTGATGAAGTGCTGCCCGTTGGCGCATGCTGCATCCAAGGGTGATTCTGAATGAATGAAATGAAATAATTACTATGTGCTTGTCAATGAGGCGATGTTGTTTTCCACGGTTGTCACACTGTTGCCAGACTTAAAATACTTAGTGGTTAAAACACTTGGTCGCGGAATACCTGATTGCTGGCTTAGCTGATATATATTTTCTGGTATGTTTATTACTATGTGCATTAATGAGTGTGTTATGTTGTTGGTGTGATGTGTGGGAGCAGTGATGAGTCGTGGACTGCTGCCTCTGTCCACTGCTAATCTACAACTGCGTCTGCACACAACAGATGGCACCACCAGTGTTGTTCAACCAGGTGATTTTTTCTACTTATCAGCGTAGATAACTTTACATTTGGGTATTGTACTTAAGTTCTATTGAAGTTTAGTGTCTATAATTAGCTATTTCTTCGCCTTAAACTCTGTTCTCTTCTCTAGTACTCTTGTGATAGACAAATATTGTATATAAAATAGGTACAAAGACCAATACGCCACAATGCACGTTTTTGCTATAATTTTGACCTAATTTATGTTTTGCTAGCACTAAAGAATCGGAACCAAATCAGTGAACAGGAGCTGCAAAGCCTCATGAAGTTCGCCAAGTACATCAGCGAGTGCATGCCGAAATTCGTGCAGAAAATGCAAATTATGTCTGGCAACGAGCTGGAGGTGAGGTTCAACACGAGGCTCGTGTTTGTGCGACTTTTATTGCGTTTTTGTTTAACTATTTCTACTCGACGGCATCTGGTTTGACATGACTTTCATTCATGACTGCTTCGTCACGTCCTGTGTGGCCGATTTTTAACCAATCGAAGGCTGTCTACATTTTAATGCACGTGACTTTTGCTTGTTTTTAAGCGAAAACGCCTCAAAAACAACTAACATCACTGGATTCAAATCTAATTTCGTGCTTTCTGCTCGAATGTGTATGTATGTGTGTATGTGTGTGTGTGTGTGTGTATGTGTGTGTGTGTGTGTGTGTATATGTGTGTGTCAGTTGATGGTGTCGCCTCAGGGCATAGTGCCTGTGCTGCATTTTCTCAAGAGCCATCATAACGCGCAGTACACCGTGCTCAGCGACATAACGGCTCTCGACGTTCCCACACGAACCTGCCGCTTCGAGGTACTCACTCTGTCTCTCTCTGTGTGTGTGTGTGTGTGTGTGTGTGTGTGAAATAATATATAAAATAAACTAATTTGAATTTATAAAATATATATATTTGTCCAGTTTTGTCCGACGTTTTTTTCCCACATGGCAACTGCTCCGTTTCCCACCCAGTGGGGAATATCCCCCAGAGGACTGATATTCCATCCTCGCTGATATCAATACCATTGAAGGCATTTGCGCGCGTATGTCTCTGTGTGTGTATGTATGTTGGTATCTCTGTGTGTGTGTCTGTATGTTGGTCTATGTCTGTATGTCTATGTGTGTGTGTATATGTGTATATTTGTATGTGTCAGTATGCTTATCTATGTGTGTGTCTATGTCTGTATATTTGTGCCTGTGTGTGTGTCTATATATTTGTGCATGTGTGTGTGTGTGTGTGTGTCTGTATATTTGTACATATGTACATGTGCATGTGTGTGTCACAGTTGGTGTACAACTTGCAGTCACTGCGTTATCGGTCGAGGATCCGGGTGAAGACTTACACGGACGAACTGACGCCGGTCGAGTCTGCCTGCTCCGTCTACAAGGCAGCCAACTGGTGAGTGCCGCAAGAGAGAAAGAGTCGGGGAGTGTGAGGGAAGAGTATGAGAGCGTGTGTTTTTCGTATTATTCGCACGAATTGGTGTGTAATATAACTTGAGCCCTGTCAGTCAATGTCATACATACACACACATTACATTACATTACATTAGGTAGATATATAGCGCCCTACACCTAGAGGGAAACTAGGGCGCTGAAACACACACACACCAACACACACACACACACACACCAACACACATTACATTACATTACATTAGGTAGATATTTATATAGAGCCCTACACCTAGAGGGTCTCTAGGGCGCTGAAACACACACACACACACACACACACACACACACACATCAGGCAGTAGGCAAAACCAATATGGTGGTCCCAGATGAAATGTGAAATTAATTAATGAATGGCCGAAGATAAATTAGTGCAACTTGTTAAAACTGTTGGTAAATATATCTAGATTAACTAATAATTGAAATTTATACAAGCATATATTCATGCGGATGTCATAAAAGTGCCACAACATTAATTGTCCGTGATTTGATGGCGAAAAAACTTCGAACACTTTGTGAGTAATTGAGAGACTTGACAATCATTTTCGATAGACTGGTTACGAGTTCATGTGTCATTGTTGTTCTCAAATAGTTTCAGGCAATAACCCGACCTAATCTAACCTAACCTGGCGTAGCATAGCCTAGCCTTGCTAACCAAACCAAACCTAACCTAACTCGTCGCAAGAGTAATCGTACGCTATGCAAAAAGCCATATTCCTGCGTGATTTTTTATTGAAGATCCAAGGCGACCGCCTGGTTTGCCTATGTTTAAGGTCGGCTCTGATAACATGCAGATGTATGTGCGTGCGTGTATGAGTCAGGTATGAACGCGAGGTATACGATATGTTTGGCGTGTTCTTCACCAATCACCCGGATCTGCGGCGAATCCTGACCGACTACGGATTTGAAGGTCATCCGCTCAGGAAGGACTTCCCTCTGTCTGGATATGTTGAGGTGGATTCAGCTCCCAAACTCTTCTGTCTTCTGTCCTCTCAAACTCTCGCTATCTTTGTAGTCTTCTATCCCAGTTTGTTTCATGGTTCAAGCTGGTTATTTGTCACTGGTTTTGTGAGTTATATGGTTTTTAACAGCTTGTTGCGTCTCACTGATCAAGTACTGTTCTCGCTTGTGCCGACAGGTGCGCTATGATGACGAAGTGAGACGGGTGGTGATTGAGCCGCTCGAGATGGCACAGGAGTTCAGGAAGTTCGACCTCAACTCGCCGTGGGAGCAGTTCCCGGCGCACAAAAGCACCCCAGCAGTGACCGCCGCCTCGTCTGCCCACGATATTCCGATCAAGGGCAAAAATTAGCCGTCCCATCTCGGCCACAATTTCCCGGCCTCATTGGCTAGTTTTTCCTCCGGCTGCCTCCTGATTAAGTTCTCCTTTTTCAATATACTTTGACCGCAGTAGTCCACCTCCCAATGTGTACGCACGCATTTGTGTATCTGTGTGTTGTGATTGACTTGACATCATTTCAGGTAATGCAACCTGAGAGCAAATATAGAGTCGATAAATGTTGTGTATGCGAGCGAGAA
>OU696572.1:12152163-12159663 GCA_916048095.2 Sacculina carcini | reverse complement strand
GTGTGTGTGTGTGGGTGTGTACGAGTGTGTGACCAGTTCAGTGACCTTAAACTGTGCCGAGGCGGCGACGAGATGAATTTATATAATTAATCTATTCTGTGGTGAATATCGTGTGATAGTTATTAGTGATCATGGAAAGCGATCGAGATATGACAAACGAACCACCTATCGCCGAAATCAACGCATCAAGAACTGCAACACCCCAGCCTGGATCCATCTGCAAATCCTGCTCTCAACAAATAGGCAGGCTGGCGCTAAAGTGTGCGACGTGCAACAACCACGTCCACCCCAGGTGCACCAGATTGCCAACGTACGTAATCGTCACATATTTCACATCCAGGACTCAGTTTCATTGCGAATCTTGTGTTGAAAACAAACATTCAAATTACGCGGCACTAGTGTCATGGATCGGAGAAGTAGCCCAGAACGCGCCAATTTCAAACAGAGAGGCCACTGAACCGAGTCTTGGTGACGTCATAGACACAGTGACGGAACTAAAGGCTCAAGTAAACAAACTGGCAACCGAGCGCGGTGAAACTGAGCCTTCGCTCGCATACGTCAACGCGGTCAAGACCAGTGGGTCACCAATGTGTGACGTCATCGTCAAGCCGATCCAAGGGAATGCTGCCGACAAAAGTACGGTGACCCAAGCACTACGGCGAATACCTGTTGTCAAAATGACTACGATGCGCAGCGGTGATATCAGGCTCACACTGCCAGACACACAGTCCGCCACAGCAGCTGTCTCTGATATACAAACCTCTTCGACTCACATCGCCTCTGCAGTAACGAAGCTTCGACCAAAAATATCGATAACACGAGTGCAAAACGATCTTCCCGACGAACATATAATGGACGACATCAAGAACAAGAACCCATCAATCCGTCATCTGATCAGCGAAGACAACACAAAAATTCTGTTCTCGCACAACACGCCGAAATCATCGCATACGAAGACCGTGGTTGTATCATTGGCCGCAAACATAAGGAACGCCATCATGACTACTGGATTCCTGTTCGTCGGAGTAGCGCGATGCCGCGTTTACGACCGATACTGGGTTACCAGGTGCAACCGATGCCTAAGCTTCAATCATAGAACCACTGACTGCAACAAAAAAGAACACACATGTGGATACTGTTCCGAGAGTCACAAACCTAACGAAAGATGCCAGCAGAACAATCAGTACAGATGCTGCAACTGTGTGTCTGCTGGTCACCCAAACACAGCACACTCAGCGTACTCGACTCAATGCCCGTGTTTTGTGGCAGCCCGTAACAATGTCATCCAGCGTACATCAACGGATACAACGCAGACTACGACGCGTGATCGCGTTGTTCAGTCGACCGCGCGCAATAACGAACAACACCCAAAAAACCATTAAGGCCCACGACACACTCGAACAAACAAAATACACGAAACGAACCAGCTCTACGAAACGAACAGAACGACTCCCACATCTCATGGTTGAATCTGATCAACCGACGAACGAGTCGATCTAACGGATCGATATCAACAAACCTTTTTCATATAGCGCAAGTAAATATTCAGTCATTGAAACCCAATATAACCGATTTGAGATTCGACCTTCATCATGGCAAAAACTACGACATCATCATCGTATCTGAAACGTGGTTGCAAGATAACATTCCTAGCAGACTCCTAAACATATCCGGCTACACATTACTACGATGCGATAGACCAGCAGATATTGGCCTCCCGTGCGGATACGGAGGTGTCGCGATAATACATAAACATAGCTTCACCAGCAATATATTAACACCATCCAACAGCACGGCTGATATACGCGACCAACCGCACCTGTCTCGGCTAGAATCACTCTGGGCACGCAGACGCTTAACAGACAGTAGCGAAATCATAGTTGCTTCACTGTACCGAGTACCATCGCGATCACCTGCCTCACAGTCTACGACAGATTTGCACCACCTGGATTCCCAACTACAAGAGGTAATTACACGTTACCCAAAAGCGCATGTAGTAATCGGCGGCGACTTGAACTGCAACCTCATGTACTCGACCAACGCAGAAACTATTGCGCTTGTTCAACTCTGTGAAAACTACAGTCTACACATAACGAACACGACCGAACCCACTTATCGACCAGCCAACTCGCTACTGGACATTATCGCAACGAACAAACCGCAATTGATAGCTGACTGTTGGGTAGAACAAGGCCGATATGGAACTCCGCACAATGTCACCGTTTTGTCGATGAAACATGCCAATAAACGAAAACCAGAAGCTGGAACGAAGAAAATCTGCAAACGACATATAAACAACATTGATTTTAACAATTTGAACTATGAATTACTAAATTCAGACTGGACGCCCATATATTCCACAAACGATGTTGACCAGAAGTACGATTACCTGATAGAAACCATGAAATGGCACATCGACCGGCGCGCACCAAAACGATATTACAATGTCAAAACTGACAAACTGAACCGACAACCTCTATCACGACAACTCAGGGTGAAACTGGAACGAAGAAAGCTAGCGATGAAAGCAGGCAAAACCGCAGAATACAAGCAAATCAACCGACAATGCAGGGAAGCAATCCGAAACGAAAAAGCAGAAACAATTCGAAATGAAATGAAAATGAATTCAACGAATGTCTGGAAAGCGTGCAGATCTATAATCGGAACAAAGAAAGAAAAGAAGTATGTCGACGCTGATCCGAACGAACTTAACGAATATTACTTATCAATTAGCGAACGAATAACGAAAGAAATACCACGACCTCAACGACACTTTCCAACATTGCTGCTTCGCGTCAATACCGATACACTGACTATTCAACCGATACATATGGAGGAGCTATATCGAATAATACGCACTCAGAAAACCTCAGCATCACAAGACATGAACGAAATTTCTATGAAACTAATCCGCCAGTGCTTTTACGAAATATCACACATACTGCTGGACATCGTCAACACCAGCATAACAACAGAAAAAATGCCGAAACAACTAAAAAATGCTACAATTGTGCCAATACCGAAAGGAAATTCCTCTGAAACTCGACCAATCACACTGATGCCGCCAGTCGCCAAACTCGTAGAAAAAGTTGTACAACACCAGCTCACCGATTATCTAGAAAATCAGAACCTACTATCCAGCACACAGCACGCATACAGACGTTTCTACTCCACCGAAACCGCTCTAGCTGTGATAACCGACTACATATTACAAGCAATGGACCAGCACCAAGTGACTATCATGGTAACTATAGATTTCAGCAAATGCTTCGACCTGATCCCACACGGTAGACTCCTGCAGAAACTAGAAGCACACGGCATAAACAGTTCCTGGTTTAAACACTATCTCACTGAACACAGCCAACAAGTGAAGATAACGAAGCCGGACGGGACCACCACAATATCTGCAACACTAGCGATTCGACAACCGACCTCGGTGTACCAGGGAGGCAGCTTGAGCTGTCAACTTTTTAACATCTACACGAACGACCTAGCAGTGAGCATTTCTACAAACGCAAAAATCGTCCAATATGCTGACGATACGACAGTGCTACTTAGAGGAAGATGCGACCAGATTCATGAAACCATAACTGAGATCCAAACCACCTTGAACGACATACTCGAATGTTCACACGAAAACCTGCTGATGATAAACAAATCGAAAACACAGATGATGCTACTTGGATCAGCTAGAGCATTGGCAGGCATCGAAACACCTGATTTAGACTTCAACGGACAAATTATCAAGCCGAGCGGCACGATCAAACTACTGGGTGTTGTGCTGGATCAACAGCTTACATACGACTCACAGGTGTCTCGACTCCGCCGCAATGCAACAAGAACGCTGATTGCACTCAACATAGCCAAGACTAGCCTTCCACCATCGACACACGAAGAATTGGTTCTTGGACTCGTTTTTGGCTACATACGATACTGCATTTCAATCTACGGAACTTGCAATAAAACACAGACGCAAAAAATTAGGAAAATATTGAATTTTGCAGCCCGAGTCGTAACTGGAACGAGAAGACGCGACCACATCAGCCCGATTTACGAAGCACTGCAATGGCCAACAGCTGAAACACTCATCGAGCAACACCGAGTTAAATTTATAAACAAACCTGACAACGAAAATACCCGAACAGATTTACACGACTCTCGACACAAATGAACGGAGGAAACAGCGAACTACGATCCAACTGATCCCTGCCAAGATCAATACAGAGTCTGGGAGACAACGTTTCAACCACAGTGCAGTAAAGCAATACATAGAACACCACAATACAGCCACGCGACCGAATCCACAACACAGCCACGTGGCCGAATCCACAACACAGCCACGTGATCCCTGATTTTTCAAACCATGCTTAACAGGTGTGATGTTTATCTATCTTTCTTTTGAGACGTATGAGTGTTAGTATGGTGTGTTTGTGTGTGTGTGTGTGTGTGTGTGTGTGTGTCTGAGTGCGTGTGTGGGGTTTATAAGTGTGTTTTTATGTCATATTATGCAGTATACTTATGCTATGTTTTGCACAGAATAGCCAATTAATTGGAGTGCAATAAATGCTAATGAATGAATGAATGAATGAATGCACATAACAAACAGACACAGAGAAGCAGACACAGAGAGACACACAACCAGACACAGGCAGACACAAGCAGACACAGACAAACATACACAGACACAAGTAGACACAAGCAGACACAGACAGACACAACCAGACATGCACATAACAAACAGACACAGAGGCACAGGCAGACACAGACAGACACAACCAGACAGACACAAGCAGACATGCACATAACAAATAGACACAGAGAAGCAGACACGGAGAGAGGTACACAACCAGACACAAGCAGACACAGAGAAGCAGACACGGAGAGAGGCACCGACCGGCCGCCACACTCGGCTGATTGGCGACAACACCGACAGTGGCGCCGTTGAGACGAGCCAGAGCCGTGATAATGTTGCCAGCGTGATCTGGCATCACTGCAAACACAGAGTGCGTGTCGACCAGCGGTGCTATCACGTCGTGCATATTGTAGGCGGCCATCGCATCTTGCGGCACCACTGAGTCCAGCGATAACACATCTTCTGTACTGTACACAAACACAAACACAAGAATACAACAAGTGTGCTTTTACTTTCCACTGATATTGCTGTTTTGTCTCTGTGTATTTGTTGATGATCAAGATGCACGGATGTTGCAGATATGTAATTCATATCGTTCACACTCGCTTCTCTTTTAATCTTGTTTAATTACTTTAATTATAATAATATTAGTCATAATAATAATATTACACATGCACCCTACTGGGTATCTAGTCATTCGTAGTCATTTCTAGTCACTTCTAGTAATCGTGTCAGTGTAGTCACTTCTAGTAATCGTGTTCACTGGAGAACAGTGAAGGCGCCGATGAAAGCAGAATTATCAATCAGACAAATGATATCTATCTATCAATGATATATCTAGATAGATAATCAGACACATACTGAACACAATAATCAGACACACACTGAACACAATAATCAGACACATAATGAACACAATAATAAGACACATACTGAACACAATAATCAGACACACAATGAACACAATAATAAGACACATACTGAACACAATAATAAGACACACAAGAACACAATAATAAGACACATACTGAACACAATAATAAGACACACACTGAACACAATAATAACACACATACTGAACACAATAATAAGACACACAATGAACACAATAATAAGACACACACTGAACACAATAATAACACACATACTGAACACAATAATAAGACACATACTGAACACAATAATAAGACACATACTGAACACAATAATAAGACACATACTGAACACAATAATAAGACACACAATGAACACAATAATAAGACACATACTGAACACAATAATAAGCCACATACTGAACACAATAATCAGACACATACTGAACACAATAATAAGACACATACTGAACACAATAATCAGACACACAATGAACACAATAATAAGACACATACTGAACACAATAATAAGACACATACTGAACACAATAATAAGATACATACTGAACACAATAATCAGATACACAATGAACATAATAATAAGACACATACTGAACACAATAATAAGACACATACTGAACACAATAATAAGACACATACTGAACACAATAATCAGACACACAAGAACACAATAAAAAGACACATACTGAACACAATAATCAGACACATACTGAACACAATAATAAGACACACAATGAACACAATAATAAGACACATACTGAACACAATAATCAGATACATACTGAACACAATAATCAGACACACAAGAACACAATAATAAGACACACAATGAAAACAATAATAAGACACACACTGAACACAATAATAAGACACATACTGAACACAATAATAAGACACACAATGAACACAATAATAAGACACATACTGAACACAATAATCAGACACATACTGAACACAATAATCAGACTCATACTGAACACAATAATAAGACACACAATGAACACAATAATGAGACACATACTGAACACAATAATAAGACACACACTGAACACAATAATAAGACACATACTGAACACAATAATCAGACACACACTGAACACAATAATCAGACACACACTGAACACAATAATAAGACACATACTGAACACAATAATAAGACACACAATGAACACAATAATCAGACACATACTGAACACAATAATCAGACACAAACTGAACACAATAATAAGACACAATGAACACAATAATAAGACACACAATGAACACAATAATAAGACACACACTGAACACAATAATAAGACACACAATGAACACAATAATAAGACACATAATGAACACAATAATAAGACACACACTGAACACAATAATAAGACACATACTGAACACAATAATAAGACACATACTGAACACAATAATAAGACACACACTGAACACAATAATCAGACACACACTGAACACAATAATCAGACACACACTGAACACAATAATAAGACACACACTGAACACAATAATAAGACACATAATGAACACAATAATCAGACACATAATGAACACAATAATAAGACACACACTGAACACAATAATAAGACACATAATGAACACAATAATCAGACACATAATGAACACAATAATCAGACACACACTGAACACAATAATAAGACACATAATGAACACAATAATCAGACACACACTGAAAGCGCATCTGTCACTGAGCTAAAGAGCCGGCCTGTGCGTATGCTGGTAGACATGACAGTGTGAATATTGATAGAGAGAGGAGGAGGGGGGAGACAGAGTGGCGGAGACCATGACTGATGGCTGGTGTAGACGGGCGGTGTGTGAGCGTTGCTGGAAGGCAGGTAGCTGATCAGTTGACGTACGGCAAGCAGTGCGTCAATATCACAGTGAAACGCATTATGAGCGACGCCAGAGACTGTTGTGTGAACACCGGCGCCTCCCAGCTGCTCAAACGTCACC
>OU696572.1:12063875-12151963 GCA_916048095.2 Sacculina carcini | reverse complement strand
TGGAAAATTTCAGCGTAGCCGGCCAGCGAGTCAACGCCTTCCTGAATGCGCGCGCCGCCCGAGTCATTCAGCCCGATCACCGGCGCTCCAACCAGCATCGCCTGGTCCATTATCTGCCACCACACACACATTACACTAAGATATTTATAACATGTCTTACACAGTCATTATCTGCCACCACACACACATATTACACTAAGATATTTATAACATGTCTTACACAGTCATTATCTGCCACCACACACATATTACATTACATTAAGATATTTATAACAAGTCTTACACAGTCATTATCTGCCACCACACACATATTACATTAAGATATTTATAACATGTCTTACACAGTCATTATCTGCCACCACACACATATTACATTAAGATATTTATAACATGTCTTACACAGTCATTATCTGCCACCACACACATATTACACTAAGATATTTATAACATGTCTTATACAGTCATTATCTGCCACCACAGACATATTACACTAAGATATTTATAACATGTCTTACACAGTCATTATCTGCCACCACACACATATTACACTAAGATATTTATAACATGTCTTACACAGTCATTATCTGCCACCACACACACATTACACTAAGATATTTATAACATGTCTTACACAGTCATTATCTGCCACCACACACATATTACACTAAGATATTTATAACATGTCTTATACAGTCATTATCTGCCACCACACACATATTACACTAAGATATTTATAACATGTCTTACACAGTCATTATCTGCCACCACACACATATTACACTAAGATATTTATAACATGTCTTATACAGTCATTATCTGCCACCACAGACATATTACACTAAGATATTTATAACATGTCTTATACAGTCATTATCTGCCACCACAGACATATTACATTACATTAAGATATTTATAACATGTCTTACACTAGTCCAGTGGTTCTCAAACTTTCTCAGTGTTCGCACTTTTTCACAATCAGCAGTCAAATCTCGTACTCCCGGAATATATAGCTATATTAAAAAATAAAATACAAAAGAACCTAATATCTTTTCGCAAACACTTTTTAAAACGATTATGCAAAAAAATCCGGGAAAATATAAAACATAATAAAAAACATACATTTTCATTAATATTTGAAAGTAACCCTCGCACCCCTTAGAAACCAGGTTCCCATCCCCTAGGATGCACCCACCCGCAGTTAAGAATCCCTGATCTAGTGGGACTGTAAAGCGCTCACACATAAACACACACCCACATAGATACACACGCACAAACAAATCAAGCAGATACACAAATACATAACCATATATAAGTAATTCACAACACATTGATACAGCATTTGGATACAAGCATAACAAAAATGAACACACGCACACATACAGACATACACACACACATACAGTGTAGTGAACAATCATAAGAAGTCGAATTTTGGCATGTTTTTGACTGAGTAACTTTTCTATACTGTGTGTATGTGTTTCTGCTATTTGTGTCAGTGCTTCTCTGCAGAATTATTTATAATGTTAATTTCTTACTATTGTCTCTCTTATTACCTTTATAACGTCCTTACTTTCTATGTCCGTTAAGGAGCTTATGCTCAACGGGCATTTGTCACTTTTAATTGTTCTTATTGTATTGTTTGTGTGTGACAATAAATTAAATTTACAAATTTACATAGAGACCGGCATAAATGCCTCGTACCTTGCAGATTTTCATGGCGTGCACGCTGCTGAGACTGCCGCCAAACACGGTGAAGTCCTGGCTGAAGACGAACACAGTGCGACCGAACACAGTGGCGCGCCCTGTCACCACCGAATCGCCGGCAGTGCGACGCTCGGCCATGCCGAAGTCAGTGCAAGTGTGCTCGGCAAACGCGTCGAATTCGACAAACGAGTTTTGATCGCACAGCACTGTGAGTCGCTCGCGAGCCGTTAATTTTCCCTGGAACAAAAGCGAACACGGCAAACACGAAGCAATAATGAAGACAAATGATGGTGAAATGATACCTAGTTTTTGGGCTCAAAACAGAGACAAAACGAAGCTCAGAGATTCACAAAGCAGTAGAAACTTACTTTTTATACGCAAATTAGTCTTTAAAACATGCAGATAAATGGATGAATAAGAAATGAAACCATCTGAGTGCGCAATCGATTATTACAAAAGACAAAGCGCGATAATTCAAATTTAAAACAACAGCAAGAAACCCCACTTTTTTGTGTTGAGCCTCAATTCTTTTCAATCCACCGCCAAGCTGAGATTCCAGACGTTTTTGTTCAATACGCTGTTCAACGTCGGCAATGAGACCGCTACTAGAGCAGCGAGAAAATCCACTGAATACAGCTGCATTGTCAAGCGCGAGCAAGCGAAGTGTAAGATGTTTTGAAATTGAGCGCATCAAATATGACATTCCGGCACGAAAAAAATGGACAATAACCACACCAAAAATCTCGACTACCACTGTACTTGCAAACAAGTTCAAAACACGCCAGAATCGAATCAAGACATTATAGTTTGTCTACATAAAAGATAAATGTACAAATCAACCATTTTGAAAAAGCGCCAACAGACAAATTTGTACTGTTTGCCAAGTCTTAAAAGTTCTAACATGAAAAAGCTACGTAACACCTTGGCAGCACATGAATCCTCAAACATTTTTTTCATACCAATCGAACGTTTGTAGCGCCCTCTGGTGAACTGTCCCATCGTCCAACATGAGAATTGCACAGCAGGTATGAAATGCGACAACCTGCATTGCGTGTGTGTGTGTGTGTGTGTCCCACCATTTACGGAGAACAATAACCCGCAAAAAGCAAGTAAATTTGTGTATATGTAAAAATATGAACACTTTACCATATATAAATTAACATTGAGTTTAAAGCATAATATTCCGACAAATGTAATTCACTGCTGTTTGTTTTATTTTCCACTAAAATAATTTCAACAATTGCATATAAAAATCACAAATAATTAGCGAGTTGTTCGCATCAGAGCTTTCTAATTTAATAATCGACATTGGTGTTACTGTTAAGTGTACAAGAGGAAATTATAAGTGTTGACATTTCTCAAGCCATAAAGAGTCCTTCATATTTAGCAATTCAAATTGAATTTCAATGCACATTCTTGTTAGCAAACATAGTGTACACTTTCTCATCGGAAACTAACAATCATTAGTCTCTCCTTCTATATTGTATCTTCATTTTCACACCTTCGAGTAATTTAAGCAATATATCAAATAGAATATGAATTTCTCTAATTAAGGTCGTGTTTACCAAAAAAAAATTATGTTTATTTGGGAGTCAGAGCAGCGTAGAATTAGTACCTGCACTCCTCCCACGTGACTCAACTTGCCTGTAATCAATGATAATAACAATAATAATACAATGTATATATTAATAACAGCAATAATAATAATAATAAATGTAACAACACAGGTTGATATTGTGCTTGTTGCCGACTTGACAGACAGACATACATGGCCGACTGCAACAGTGAATCAACGCAGATTCTGGTCGTGATAATCGTTCTATTCCTTCTGTCTGATGGAGTGTTGGAGCCAGTGATGTGGGTCTTGGTGAGTAGTGTGTCAGTATTACTCCACACTATTGCTGCTCGTAACTGCACCACTCTTACTCAATGACAAAATGTAAACTGCTGGAAGAGTGGAACTAAAATAACCATAAAAATCAAGAAAAAAGATAAATTGATGCGCAAAATCCTCAATCAATTTACCTACTACAATGAATTAATTTAAATGTGTCCTCATTCTCCAAACACACTAAATATTACACACACACGATAAAGCAGACATTGTGTGTTTTCAGGGACCGGTTTTTGAATGGGTGAAGAGCTGGTTTGTCCAGACACAGCCAGAACAGCGACAATAAACACCAGACATCTCCAGTATGAGCGCTCAATTGTGGTGGTATAGTTAGTAAATATACTGGGCGCAATAATTATGCCAGACTATTTGATAAATTATCCAATCACGTTATCTACCGGACTCTATATGAGATTATGTAGCCAATACCAAATATCACACTTTATCCGACAATAAAATTTCTCCAGATTCAAGTCTGTTTTTGTTTGGCAGCACTATTATTCTGATTTGATAAAAATGTTCGAAATGAGCCTCACACAAAGGTGGAGGACCTCAACTGAATACGGCACTAGATTTTGTGGTTTCACATTAAATTGTACCGAATAAACATGCAGAATTAAGAAGCCAAATTCATTTGTAAATGTATTTGTAAATAATTCACAACAAACATGACTCACATCAGAATAACTATGTTCAGTAATTACAAATGTGACTTGGATAAAGCAAACTAGAACAAAAAAACAACAATAAACACACAGAACAGGGTAGAAGCAAACTCAATCAGAGCAAAAACACAGAAAGCAGAGACAACGCTTGACAGCGAAAAGAGAAACACTGGCATTGAACACAACACACACACACACACACGCATAAACCAATTGCATATTCAGTGTTGCGAAACGTGAACACTTCCTCATTAGCATGAAAAGTTTAGACAATTATACCAGCCTGATAATAATGTATGGTACCGAGACAAAACAACACAAACATGATATTCCAGCCTCACTCGCAACACGAACATATGAATAACACAAATATTGGCTCTCATATGAAAAAACTCTCACAAGTTCATCATACGTCAAAATCACTTCATAAATCGGACACACAAAATACTAAATGAAGAAAAACACGAGTACAGATGAGGCCACCGCGCAGAGTTGTAATAGTGCACTTGCACTCTTCCCCCATGCTACTGGATTTGCCTGTAATTAATAATAATAATATTAAGTTCTGACACGGAAAATCTGTACAAAAAACCAACATTCTCCCCTGCTCTACCCATTAAGTAACAAAATCCCCTCTCTCTCTCTCCCCTCAACCACGCTGTCCTTGTTTATTACACATAGAAGAAAAAAAGCGAAATACAAAGAAGGAGACGATGAGGGAGAAAGACGGCCAGAATACCTCAAGTGTCGGTGCTGGCCGGTGGGTTGGTGTCTGTGTGGCTGACTGATTTTGCCGGCGTCGCCTCCATCATTACTTGCAAGTATTTCAGTGTGTTACGTGCCGCGTCATTCCTCGCCGCACTATCGTCACTGCCGCCGCCAAAACACACAGTCGCTGGAGTCGTCGATAACTGCACCAAACACTGACGCTCCCCTGTACACCCACACACACACACACACACACACACACATACAAATACACACACATACACACACACACACATAGACACACATACATACAATAATACAACACATAATAACTAGAATACCTGTAGTGGTGGCTTCGTCAACGTCAATCCACGTGATAGTGAAATTATTTTCGGCGGCGATTTCTTGGAGAAGTTGAACGTAGCGCGGCGCCTCACCGACTAACTTGTCGTCCAAATTGATGTTCTACAACAAAACACACACACACACACATACACACACATATATTGTGAGTGAAACAGAACATTGACGATGAGAACAGAGCTGGGTAATATTTAAGAGGAAGTTGCGGTCAAACCCAGTGAGAAAGAGAGTTAAAAACACCGGCGAATCATCAGCTGACAGTTAGAATGACTCGATATTAGACACGATACACACAATTGATTCACAGGCAAGACTAACAATGCATAAAACATAACTAGAATAAAAACAAATACAAAATGACAAAAACGACACAATACAAAACCTTGAAATGAACACAACAACAATTGGAATAGTAATAACTAAGAAACAGACAAACGACAGAGTTTTATGTCTGATATGCCATCTTCAATTGTGTCCTCTGAACTATTTTTCTGCACATGTGCTTCGAATATATGCACGATATTGTATATACACGTTGTCGTTGCTATTTATTTCATATAGAGTGAGAGACGAAGATGAAATATACAATTCTACCTTGAGACGATCGAGTAATTCGCCGGGATAATCTTTCAAATCGCGATGGAAGTGAGCGACATCGAGATTATTGCCACGCCGGGCACTGGAGGCCAAACAACCGCTGCCTTTCAGTCGAGACAACTGATTGGACCACAGTAGCGATCCGGCCACGCCCTCAACTCCATCCTGCCAATCACAACGCCGCTCGCTGATGACGTCAAACAGCACGAGCACTGCCTCATTGACATCTCCTGTTCATGTCTGTTTTCTCCTGTTATTATTAGTTTCTCATTCACAACATTCAGTACAATTTACGACATTGCAACATGAACGAAACAGAAACAGAACAATTTTCAAAATCGCCAAAAAGACTGATTGGGAAAAACCAAAATGTATAGAAAAACTGAAGAAATACAAGAAAAAAACAGCAAAGAAAAAAACGGAGTAAAAAAGTAGAGAAAAACAAACGAGAGAAAGAGAGAGAAGAGAGTGACTACCTCATCCCCGTCTTCATCCAACATAATTGGCTCGACAGGAACAACTGTATCTGCCAGACGCTTGAGCATCTGATATGAAGCCCTTTTCTTGGCCACACGCTTCGACTTGGCAACACCTCAACAATGAGACAAACACATAAAACAACAAACAACAACATTATCTGCTGTTACCTCAACAATGAGACAAACACACAAAACAACAAACAACAACATTATCTGCTTTTACATCAACAATGAGACAAACACACAAAACAACAAACAACAACATTACCTGCTGTTGTCTGTTTATCCAGGCTAATATCGATTGTATTTGCGTTGTTATCTCATTCTCTTTTCCTACCCTCTTGCTGCATATGTCTCTGCTTCTTACCCGCTCGTTGTTCGTGACAGAATTGCAGCACACAAAACAACAACAGCCTGGCAGCTGAGATATTCGAGTGGTTAATCAGAAACAAGGCGTGATTGAAGAATAACTGAATATAGTAGGAGACAGAAAAGAGGCAAGAACAAATAGAAAGAACCTGGGAAAATTAAAGAAACAAATACTCCAAAAACAAAGCAAAAATGTCAAAATGAAGAAGCGAAATAAAGACAGAGGGTGTGATAAGTGGAGAGAGAGAGAGAGCGGTGGTGATGTGGCTGTAGTACCGGTCTCAGTATATTTGGCCCCGACAGTACATGAAATGGTGAAGGTGGGCTGGTGGGGCAGTCCCAGTTGTTCATGCAGGCGGTAGACGGGCGGGGGCCAGCGGCGAGTGAGACACAACTCCTGTAACTCGCCGACCGGATTACCGTCGATCACGTTCTCGTCCTCATCAGCTTCCACGTTGCTACCGCCCGCGCCGCCGCTGTTGTTGTTGTCGTTGCTGTCGTGCGTGTTGTCAACGTCCAGCAGTCGTCTCAGCTGGCGACACTCGGCCGTCACACACTGACTGGCATCACTGTCGGTGCCTGGTGTTGCCAGTTGCTGCTGCTTGGCAACCTGAGCCAGGCGGTCGAGCACAGACTTGGCGGCCGAGTGTTTCGCCTTTTTCTTGCTGAGCCCCTGGCCAGACGAAACGAAATTATCGACGGTGACGCGGTACACAAACGTCGGCTCGTGCACCACACCCTCCACCTGACCGACATACACACACACACACACACACACACACACACACACACACACACACACACACACACACACACAGCAACACATACTACACGGGCCAGCCATAACAAGCCAACTAAACACACACACACACACACACACACACACTAACACACACTAACACACATCAATACAACACACGCAGCCGCAATAAGACAAAAAACAGGCAAGTGTATGTGAAATAATCTAGGAAAAACCAATGGAAAGCGTGGAGAAATTACATAGAAAATGAGCGATACTCAGATGAACAAACACACATAACAGTGAAGCAGAGATATGCACAATCAAATAACCAACAACAAAAAGAAAGACTAATCAACCACACAAAATAATAACTTGGCAGCGTGAAACGCAAAACTCGCACCCGCCATATATATTCGGTGATGTTGCGGGAACTAATGTGAGCCGATTGGCGTAGTTACCTGCAGCAGATCGTACTTGGGCGTGATGCCGCACTTGACACACATCTCCTGCAACACCGACACAGGGGTCTTGGTCGGCAGCTGAGGCCGCGGCATTTGCAGACTGAGTGCCGACTGGCAGTGTTGAAACAAACAACAACATTAGACAAACAACAACATTAGACAGACAGCAACATCAGACAGACAGCAACATCAGACAAACAGCAGCATCAGACAAACAGCAGCATCAGACAAACAGCAACATAAGACAAACAACAACATCAGACAAACAGCAACATCAGACAAACAGCAACATCAACAAACAGCAGCATCAGACAAACAGCAACATATAACAAACAACAACATCAGACAAACAGCAACATCAACAAACAACAACATCAGACAAACAACAACATCAGACAAACAACAACATCAGACAAACAGCAACATCAGACAAACAGCAACATCAGACAAACAGCAACATATAACAAACAACAACATCAGACAAACAGCAGCATCAGACAAACAACAACATCAGACAAACAGCAACATCAACAAACAGCAACATCAGACAAACAGCAGCATCAGACAAACAGCAGCATCAGACAAACAGCAACATCAGACAAACAGCAACATCAACAAACAGCAGCATCAGACAAACAACAACATCAGACAAACAGCAACATCAACAAACAGCAACATCAGACAAACAACAACATCAGACAAACAACAACATCAGACAAACAGCAACATCAGACAAACAGCAACATCAACAAACAGCAGCATCAGACAAACAACAACATCAGACAAACAGCAACATCAGACAAACAACAACATCAGACAAACAACAACATCAGACAAACAACAACATCAGACAAACAGCAACATCAACAAACAGCAACATCAACAAACAGCAACATCAGACAAACAAAAACATCAAACAAACAGCAACATCAGACAGACAGCAACATAAGACAAACAACAACATCAACAAACAGCAACATCAACAAACAGCAACATAAGACAGACACAATGTAAGTGAATCAGTCATGAAACAGAGAATCAAAGAAGCCAGAAAAACAAGAAAAAGCAAGGAATCAGAGAGGAGTCAGGATTCAGACGGGAATAAGACGAGTGAGAGGATGAGTTGAAAATAGGCAAGTGGAACAGGAGTGCAGCACGAGCACGCCACATCATGATAAATGGAAACATAAGACGAGTGAGAGGATGAGGTGAAAATAGGCGCGTGGAACAGGAGTGCAGCACGAGTACGCCACAGCATGATAAATGGAAAACCGAATGAGAAGACACAGACAGCGATAACCAGGGAAAATTTGAAAAACAGAAACTACACACACACACACACACACACACACAGACACATACAAACACAACGTGTAATGAACGATACTTCCAAAAATACACGTGGTAAACACGTGTAAGTCGCACAAGAAACAAAATGAACTTCAACAAAGAACAAGTTAGAAAGCACTCATGGCAGTATGTCAAGCAGGTGGTGTGAATTCACTTGTGTTAGCGTGAAATATAAACTATGCAGAAAACAGGCTTAATACAAAACTACACGCATATCACTCACAATGGTGTCATTGTCGATCGACGGCTCCATTGAAATGACACGTGAATACACAAAAACTCACAAACACACGCGCGCACGCGAGGGTAATGGCAAACGCAGGGTCCAACTGTAAATGCATGCACGAAAAACACAACTAGATGTTAGTGCACAAATCAGGTGACACGAAGCAGGTAGTTGTTAGCACAAGAAAGATTTAATGAGCATGTAAATTGAGTTTTCACTGTCCCCACTCGTATCACTTCAATATATCCCAGAGAAAAAGGCACGCATTCTGGTTCATATCAGAGCCGTATCAAAGTATCAGGCTGGTACATAACAGAATGGCTGATGTTCTTCACCCAACTAGAATAATACTAACACGCTTGATCAACAAAAAAACGGTCGAAAAATCCAGAAATCGGTCGTCGGACACGATAGCATGCAAAATCGGCGTTTACACGAGGATTGTTGTTGTTGTTGATTTGGATTACACGAGGATAAAAATAGATCCACAAAAACATTTATATGCGCTATTTTTGAAACCATATATGACTAAAAAGCATGACGTTATTCATCAACAAATATCCGAGAGTATCAACTGATTTGCTTCTAGCATTCAATCGTAAAAATAGGTATCAGAGCAAAGTATTCTCGAAAAGCGTATATATACGCAGATATTTTGGTCCTGTATGAATGATTGAGACAGTGACGGCGTGAAATGGTCAAACTGGGATGAGACGCTCTAATTAGTAAACATCAACAGTGTAGTTGTAATCCTGTGTTTGTGCGCTTGCGTCACGTCATTCAATCGATCTTTTTATTTGTTATAGGCTTATATTAGACGTAAGCGCGAAAAAAAGGCAGTATTCACAGGTGCAAATGCGGAAATAAATATATATGCTCCTTTCATCTCACTTCCTTAAAGAATCGTTATTGCTGAGATCAAGCGTGGCCATGGCTAACAAAGGTTGGTTATACATTAGCGTAGTTTCCACTTTAGCCTTATGTCCACTTGTTTGTACATTAGGTTCACAAATACTCACAGGTGACGTTCTGGAAGGGATCTGAGTCTGTGACTTCACTGCGTAAGTCCGGTTCTCACTGGTGACTATAGGCGGGTATTATTAGCTCAAGTAAACACCACACACAGCCAACAACAAACTAGTATTCAGGCGCCATAAAGGAGTCACATGTCAATTAAGCCCTGTTCCGAGGAGTCTTCTGTGAGTATTGACATTCACCATCCAACCCGGCAAACCATTCCAGATGTTGACATCCTGTTTGCAAAAGCTTGCTAGTTTCTTGCACAATGCACCATTTTCAAACGATGAATGTTGTGAGTAACACATTCAACATTATATTTTAGCTTCAGCTTCGCACGAACATGTTCTCTAAATTTATCTATTTCAGGCATCAAGAGAAAGCGGGAATCATCACAAGCTGGTTTGAAAAGATCAAACGACACTTCCAGCTGCAAAACGTCACCGTCACTCTCTTCATCCGCTGCCTCGTCTCACGCGCCACCGATCACCTCACATCCGGGGGATGTCACGCGTCGTGCGGATGATACGCTGGTGTTTGACGGCTTCGACGATTTCAGACCGAATTTGTCTCCCAAACAGGTGCTTCAGATGGGCAGCTTCGGTGGCACTTACTTCCGTCCCATCAAATCGTCCGTCACCGGTTCGTACATTATGCCCATGTACTGTTCCTTGAATACACCACCTCAAAATGTACGGCACAATTACGTTTATAAATGTGTTTCTTCGTGTGTATGAGCTTTTAATTGGTCGGCTAAATGCTTTTCATTTTTCTCTATTCGTCTCTTCTGTATACATGAGTTTGTTGACATGTTTATTTGGATCATATGCATGTTTGTGTAGTTATCTTTGTATGTTCTCATTTCATTGTCTGCTCTTGTAATTATGCTAAACAGTGCTGTTTTTGTAATGCATCGTTGCCAATGTTTTCTATTTGTCTGTGTACTCGCATTTGTATATTTTGTATATGCGCCATAACAAATACATTATGATGATGGTGAATTGTGTCTGTTTGTGTGTGTGTGTGTGTGTGTGCAGGTGAGTCTTACAAGGACGTGTGGAAGGAATTACCGGTAGATTGGCTGAGCGGGCTCAAGGTGGGCCGACAGGTTGTCTCGAGCATATACGACGAGTCGGTGAACAAGTTCGACTGCAAATGCGGCGGCTCGCTGCAGATGTGGGAGCAGTCGGGCTGGATCGTGACACAGGACCCGTACGGCTGGTTCCAGTGGTACTGTCGGTCGGTGCCCGCACGTGCCACAACCGCTTATTTCCGGTTGAGAATGAGAGCAGAGGTGGTGTGATGTGGTGCCCGCTCGCACTGTCTCTCACTCTGCCTGTTACACTCTGACCAAGAAATAGTAAATGATATAGGGATAGGAAAAGAAAGGAAGATAGGGAAGGAAAGGAAAAAAGAGATAAAAGGAGTTTTGCTTTTAGTCGCCTCCTAAAACAAGCATTGGACACAGCGGCAGTGTTCATACCTGCTACCGCGATAATACTCACTGATGAAATAAGGCAGTATGTGTGTATGTGTTTGTGTGTGATGTGGCAGCTTCTACCAGGGCAGACGCAGTAATGACGACGCGAGGCAGGTGTCTCGATGGCTCAAGTGTGCCGGTATCAAGGGTCGCTGGCGGAACAACCTCATCACCAAGGTGTATTATCGCTCACGTTCTTCAACACATCACCACTGCATGTCCAGTCCACCGATGTGATTAACCAAGTTCATACATGTTTAATTATTCAAATCAATGAACATTTGAAGTGACATTAGAAGAGTGTGAACCCTATAAATTGCATGAATGCAATATGCATGCATCTTGATCTTCAACAGACAGACAGACAGACAGAGGGAGATGAAAGAAAAGAAAGATGTGTGGAAATGAAGCGGAAGGGTGAAGCGGAACTAGAACTGTTGACAAATTGTAACTTAATCACTGATTATGCAAACATTAGCCTATTAACCCACTGACAAACACTTGCAGCTCAGTGGTGCTTGTTGATAATATGCACGTGATAATGGTTGAAATGACAGGTTGTGAAGAGCGGCTACAAATTCGACGACCGGCGCGTCTCTCCTGTCGTCCGCCAAACTCTACAACACTGGGCATATCAGCTGACTGAGAGCGACTTCAAGCTGGGCGAAAAACGTGCCAAAAAAGACTAACTGGTCGCCAAAAAAGACTAACTGGTCGTCAAAAAAGACTAACTGGTCGTCAAAAAAGCCAAACTTTCTTTGAAGATGACTGAATGCGGAAAATGTAGGTGTGCCTGTGAGAAATCAGATGTACAAATTGTTACTACGTTTGTGATTTTGTCTGAAAGCTATGGATCTCCAGTAGAACAGCGCACTCAGGAAATTGCCGATATTGTTTTTTGTATTTTTGTATTGGACTGCATTTAGCCAGTAGTGAGGGATTTGTGCGGACGGTGTGTATTTTAAAACATGCAAAATACAGTACAAATAAGCACACACACACACACATATATATATATATATATATATACCAGCTTGTTTGAACGAGGGTGTCTTGTGAACGCGAAAATACCAGCAGAAATACACGTTCGTGTCTGTCCAAGTGAACAACACGTGTTGTGCACAGAATGGCGTCTGAAACGTGAAATGTTTTCACGAAGTTTATCCATTGTTATAGCTGCTATCCATAGAAGCCCAGCCAGGTAACAACAAATTGCGTGAAATTCCACCTATCGAGGCTACAAACCAATCAGATGCGAGTAAATTGGGACGATTCATATCTCGCCAATCTCATCATTTTCCACCGGTGAATCCACCTGCTCATTCTGTCTGGCATCCCTCAGTTCCTGCAGAAAACCGCCAGATTTAGCGCCAAAGACAATGTACAATTCTCTCCCACACGCACATATATTCCTCGACAAAATCACACTACAAAACCACCATAAACCAGGAACATATTTGTCACAAGGCAGAAATATCAACATGATAAATATTCATGCACAATTCCTACATCGGATAAATGATATTTGTGTCTGGTCACACCACAAATTGAATTATCCTACCGTTTTATAATTTTATATTATATCATATTTACACTATCCTGTAATATTAATCATATATGTGTATCGTGTAATTTCTATGGGTTCATAGGAAATCCCCATTGGCGATCGATAACTCAGCAAAAACCTCTGGTAAACGCGAATAACTCCCTGTGATTCTGTGTTCAAGTGAACCACATATTTTCACCTCAAATCAGCAGAATTTACTCTTGTTACGGTTATTATAATTCATTTTCCTTGATTAAATTCATACATATTTTATCATTATCTACATTGTGTATTTTTGCACTTCATTACAGCTTTATAACAGAGAGATTAAGACATTCGTGAAATGGCCAAACGCCACAAAACAACACAACACTTGATTCACACATTTCTGAGCACGCTGCCAATTCTACAACCAACATACACTCACCTTTTTCTTGTGCAAAAACGGCGCGCTTGTCTCGTGACGGCCAAAACGGCGCAGAAAACGTCGCCGCTGCGTCATTACCGTCTCCACGTCAGTATTGTAGCGCGTGGCCAATTCTAGGGCGCTATAAACACACACACATGATGCGTACACATTATTAATTATTTATTCATTAGATATTGGATATTATCTCACAAAATACTGGTTATGTGCAGTATATATGATATTGCTGTATTAAAAAGTAATGTATAGAAAGACAGATCACAATAATATCAATAAACAGACAATACGCAATAACCAGTCACTTTCCACTATTTACGCACTTTTGTCACTGATCTCTCAAACATCTCCCTCACCGTTAATTCAAATACAACAAACAACGAAAACGTCAAAGTAAACCGCAAACAATAATTTCACGTGATTTTACAACAAATACACCTACAGTCGAGCGATTTCTCAACAAGTAAAATATAAACAAAACTGTGAACACAATATTTAACATATGATATTGGCAAATCAGCGTGAACTGAGCGCTTATTGCACGATAGAAAGAATAAGATTAGTGCGTAATTTAGAAAGTGATATGTTTTGTGCAATGCATGTGCATTGGTACTCATACTTGTACTCAACGAACAATTGGTCAATTCAACAGACTAAATAGCACACACAACCCGTTGCAAAAAGGATATTAAACAGTACAGCTTCCCATACAGAGCTATAGATAGTTGCAATAAACTACCCAAGGATATTGTCGAAAGTGAAAAAACATCAGAGTTTAAAAGTAAAATTGATAGGTTGAGAGACAGGTCAGCTCGAGCTTAAGCTCAAATCCTGTAGAACAACTTGGTGAGTACACACATACACATACACACACACACACACACACACACACACATACACACACAAACCAACCGGTTCCAATTGTACAACTGCATGTGCGCGGAAATGGCGCGCGAAATGTGATTGTGGCGCACCAGAATTGCCTCCGCCTCGCCAATATCGCCGCAAAATAGCGCCATCTCTGCAGCACGCAATTCAACCGACTCCAGACTCTGCCACACACACACACACACAGACACACACAAATACACACACAACTACACACACACAAATACACACACACACATACACAACTACATACACACACACAAATACACATACATACACACACAAAAATACACATACACACACAAAAATACACATACATACACACACATACATACACACACACACACAAATACACATACACACACAAATACACATACACACACACACAAATACACATAAAAACACATATACACACACAAATACACATACACAGACACACAAATACACATACACAGACACACACAAATACACATACACACACAAATACACATACACACACACACATACACACACACACACTAAAATACACATACATACACACACACACACACACACACAAATACACACACAAATACACATACATACACACACAAATACACATACATACACACACAAATACACATACATACACACACAAATACACACACATGTCAGAGTTTTCCGCTCAATTTCAAGTTTAAAATACACTTGGGAGACGTAGTATTTTGCTTGAGCGTGTCAGCCGTGTGTGTGTTTGTTTGGTGGTAGTTGGTTGTCATGACAACGCCACCTTGATGTGTCGCAAATAGTCCACTTTATCGGCCATGTTGATGGCGGCGAACGCCACTTCTGCTGTGTCCAAGCGCCGAGCGACACAAGACAACGCTGCCAAACAACTCCACAACACAACCGACTACCAGCAAACACACAAACACATTAACACACAAATGTTTCATGTTGAAACCAAATTATCATTATTACACAAGTCTGCAAAAGAGACAATGTCTCAGCAGACTTTCTATATCCACTTTCTTTCTTCATTGTTGTTATGCTATTTATTGTTTGCTGGTAGAAAAAAATAGACAACTTGAACACGTGACATACACACACAGACACACACGTGACACACACGAACACGAACACAAACACAAACACACACACACACACACACGAACACAAACACACACGAACACAAACACACACACACATACACACACAAACACACACACACACACGAACACAAACACACACACACACACACTGACACAATCACACACGAACACAAACACACACAAACGAACACCAACATTTGTGAGACGGCACAGCGCCACAGCCGAGCTCCAGTTATCCTCGCCGTACACGCAGCCATGCAGGTGTATAGTGTGAGCGGGGACAGCGACGTCGACCGTCACGCCATCTGCGCGGCGAATACGCAAACTATCACCGGTGAAGTCGGCCACCATCGCCACACCGCGACCGAAATGTCTGTTCAAACAATGACATGCTGGTAAGCAGCAGCTGTAGAAGTATATTTACTAATAGTAAAAAACTAAAGTACTAAAACGTATCACGATTCTGCCTAACACACACAGAATAATTACTCTCAGCCAAACAGCCAACTTGAAACCTGCTCCGAATACCGACAATACAAATCACGACAAAGTGTAAACAATAACATCATGTGACATATTGACCAATGTACCTCTCTTTCATATCAACATCCTTAATAAACTCACAACAGCTTAGCAACAAGCGTCATTTTAATCTGATATAAACATCAACCTATGCATAATCATCACTGAAACACACACAAGCAAACAAACAAATATATAAACACACACACACACATACAAACACACACACACACACACACACACACACACACACATACACACACACACACACACACACACACACACATACACACACACACACACACACACACAGTAGGTGACAGAGTGAAATCTCGGAAGATGAATCTATGATCATTAATATAAGGCAATGACCGCTTTTATCAGGTGAATTTCACATTTCATCAAAGAATGGAATGAATAATCGTTGACTGAAATATACAATATGACACGAGACAAACACAAGTAATTTTCAAACATCGAAACACGAAATAATTCTAGAAGACTACAGCAAAACTATTTAATATACCATTTATAATTTCCACAACTTCTTGTTTAATAAAGACACAAAAAATAGTGAGCTCATATATATTCATGTTATTCATTAAATGTAATTTATAGATATTGAATATATAAATATATTTACCAAAAATAGGCCCACACAACGCTTAAATAAACGCTACAACTCACGGCGATTCTGTGACGACAACTGTGGCCGATAACAATTGTTTGTCGACAAAAGCGACGCGCGGACACAACCACACGCACACGCGCGAGTCATGAACGCCGCACAAAATGTCCGCCTCACTGCACCAAGCCAACGACGAACACATCATCGCTACATACACACAAACACATTGATACACGCAATCACATACAAACATGTTCTAATCATCTCTAGTTGTGTGGTTTTTAAGAGCGAACAAATAGCAAAAAACTCACAAAATTAACACAACATGACGCGCCTCGTACAGCCGATTACACTTGGTAAATGTCGTTGCTAATTTTCCTAATTTGCTAATAAATGTAATTTGAATAGATAAAACGAGATCGGCCGTTGCCATGACAACACATAGTCACCTAGCAACTGAGGTCGCAATCTCGTTGCCATGACAACACATAGTCACCTAGCAACTGAGGTCGCAATCTCGTTGCCATGACAACACATAGTCACCTAGCAACTGAGGTCGCAATCTCGTTGCCATGACAACACATAGTCACCTAACAACTGAGGTCGCAATCTCGTTGCCATGACAACACAGTCACCTAGCAACTGAGGTCGCAATCTCGTTGTCATGACAACACATAGTCACCTAGCAACTGAGGTCGCAATCTCGTTGCCATGACAACACATAGTCACCTAGCAACTGAGGTCGCAATCTCGTTGCCATGACAACACATAGTCACCTAGCAACTGAGGTCGCAATCTCGTAGCCATGACAACACATGGTCACCTAGCAACTGAGGTCGCAATCTCGTTGCCATGACAACACATGGTCACCTAGCAACTGAGGTCGCAATCTCGTTGCCATGACAACACATGGTCACCTAGCAACTGAGGTCGCAATCTCGTTGCCATGACAACACATAGTCACCTAGCAACTGAGGTCGCAATCTCGTTGCCATGACAACAAATAGTCACCTAGCAACTGAGGTCGCAATCTCGTTGCCGTCGCCGACATACGGACATACAGAACATACACATCGCCCGTCTTGTCTAGTAGGGCTAGCAGACGCCCACTGGCCGCGCCACCAGACCCGGCGCCACCAGACCCGCCGCCACCAGACCCGGCGCCACCAGACCCGGCACCACCAGAGACGCCGCCACCAGATCCGCCGGTCGCTGCCTGACTGAGACACAACTGTTGTACACCGACACTGTGAGTATAACTGCCTGAGCTGGCGGGGTTGTTACTGCTGACTGCTCGACTGTGCGCGTGGCGAACACTGGACACACCCTCGACAATTGTCACCAGGTGTACGACTGACACACACACACACACACACACACACACACACACACACACACACACACACACACACACACACATTGTGTTAGCACAAGCAAACATAAGATTTGCTCAAAAGTGCTTGACCGTATAATGTCTTGTAAAATGATATATGTTGGAAAAGAATGATATATGAAGATGATGGAAAAGATATATGTTGGATATTAGAAATGTTAGTAAATTATAATATTTCAAGATATTATATCTCACCATCGATAAATACGTTGAATGTTCTGTGGAAATCTTCAATGAAAATTACAAATTGAAAAATAATCAAAACTAAAACACACAACAAAATATAAAAACCAGAAATTCAACATAAGAATTAAATTGAGAATTTCAATATAAGATTGTAATTGAGTAAAATTCAGCATAAAAATTAACGTTTTCTCGGATAATACTAAATATATATGTTAAATCATAAATATTATGATAAATAAACTCATTCTGTCTGCAATATATTTTTGTTTCTTCCCATTTGTTTTGATAAATATTTTCAGACTTGAAACCCACTAGAATTGTGCCATTATGATCACGCCTCGTCTCCGCTGCGAGTTTTGTGAATTAAAACTGATTTACTGACTGTTGTGAGAGGCTGAATCTCGCACGGCCAGCCAGTCATCACTGAGCGACACACAAGAGGCCGACAGTGCGTGTGCTGCCTGCATCCCGGCCCAGCGGGGAGTATTAACAGTTCGACCGTCTGTGTACGAATGCACGCTCACCGAAGCTCCGTCAAACAGGCCAAACACACTGACACACAATCACAGACACGACAAGTTACACTGACACACAATCACAAACACGACAAGTTCCACAGACACAAAAACACAGACACAAAAACACAGACACAAAAACACAGACACAAAAACACAGACACACAATCACAGACACGACAAGTTACACTGACACACAATCACAAACACACAATCACAGACACAAAATCACAGACACGACAAGTTACACTGACACGACAGGTTACACTGACACACAATCACAGACACACAATCACAGACACACAATCACTGACAAAAAAACACAGACACAAAAACACAGACACAACAAGTTACACTGTCATTTCTATTATTTTTAACAATTTTATCATAAATTAAGTCAATACATATGAAAATTAACAATATAATGAATGAAAAAATGCATCCAAAAGTAAATTCTTACTGATTGCTTCCTCGGGTATGTTCGATTCAACTTTATAAGTACTTCTAAACGTTCGATTAACACTTCTCAGTGCTTCTGAAGTAAATTAAAAATTTCTGCCAAGTCGACATTCGTGGCGCAGAGCCGGCATTATCTTCGTGTGTGTTTGTTTCCCGGACATTCATTTCGAGCGTGATTCGTTCAGAAACTCAACAATACTGAAATTCAACTTGAAATATCAAGCAGAAAATCGAAACGTCATCCAAATAAATGTCGCGCATATGAATAATGAATGTCGCACTTCTCATAGCACTTCATAACATGCACTTCGTAAGTTCACACTTGCAGTTGTTAATCGACCATTTCTCGTACTAAACCTGATTACAAGCACGAATTACCACACAAATTATGATAAATATACATAAATTAGGATGGTATGTGTGTCATACCTGCGAGCCTGTAATATAAGACGTAGAGAGGCATACTTGAGTGGCAGTATGACAGGCGTGTTCCAGTTACGAGCCGAATATACCATGCATTGAGCACTAGTAGCCACAATAAGATGCCTGCCAAAATATTACACAATAATAATTCACAAATACCAATAATAATAATGACAATCTTGCATATATATTATTTTTAATTATTTTGTATATCAATTAAGTATACTCCGTTATGATATTATTGTTTATATTTTAGTAATTTATTTACTACAGCGGAGACTTTAGGGCCTTATCAGACGCAGCGATTGAAATACTGAAACTTGAAAAAATCCGCCAATCTTGAAAGATAACGTACAGAAAAAAAACACCACAAAAATCCACGCAACGCGAATAAAATAGACCTGATTATTTGTGTTTGTGAGTGTGAATTTTGGCGACAACTGTGGCGCAAACTGACTGGTGACTGAACGAAGCCATGGTGATATAGTGCTGGAACTCGAGTAACTCGCGAGTATCTGCGATACAGTCGTGTAAATGCACTGTGGTGTGATCTGACACAATCGCTTCGTACTGTCCACACGCCAACCGACTGAAAACAACAAGAAAAACCGGTATTTACCAACACCGCTATAATTTCAATTTGAACAACAACTAACAACTAAAAACAATTATTTCCGAAGGAATAATTGCAAAATAATTGATTAATTAATAAATAATTGAATTTTAATATTAGCAGAGAGATTATCAAATCTAAAAAAGTTGACGAACAGATAAAACATACAATAAATAATGTTCCAAAACAAAAAGAGCTGAGCTAAAATAAAAATGTCCCCGAAATCAACACTTCATCAAACACATCAGCTGCTATTTGTGCACCGACCAGCGAGAAATTGACATGGTTTAAACGCTGCGACAACAACAATGAGATTAACGAGAAAATAATAAGCAGGTATCACAAATACACTGATATATCCAGCAGTTGCAATCAAAACACAAACACACAAGAAAACAACGGCGGTGGCGGTGACACTCACATATCAACCACGTGACCAATCCACACTTGACCCTAGAAACACGTGACACTCACATATCAACCACGTGACCAATCCACACTTGACCCGACGAGCACGTGATACTCACATATCAACCACGTGACCAATCCACACTTGACCCTAGAAACACGTGACACTCACATATCAACCACGTGACCAATCCACACTTGACCCGACGAGCACGTGATACTCACATATCAACCACGTGACCAATCCACACTTGACCCTAGAAACACGTGACACTCACATATCAACCACGTGACCAATCCACACTTGACCCGACAAACACGTGACACTCACATATCAACCACGTGACCAATCCACACTTGACCCGACAAACACGTGACACTCACATATCAACCACGTGACCAATCCACACTTGACCCTAGAAACACGTGACACTCACATATCAACCACGTGACCAATCCACACTTGACCCTAGAAACACGTGACACTCACATATCAACCACGTGACCGATCCACACTTGACCCGACAAACACGTGACACTCACATATCAACCACGTGACCGATCCACACTTGACCCTAGAAACACGTGATACTCACATATCAACCACGTGACCAATCCACACTTGACCCGACAAACACGTGACACTTACATATCAACCACGTGACCAATCCACACTTGACCCTAGAAACACGTGACACTCACATATCAACCACGTGACCAATCCACACTTGACCCTAGAAACACGTGACACTCACATATCAACCACGTGACCGATCCACACTTGACCCGACAAACACGTGACACTCACATATCAACCACGTGACCGATCCACACTTGACCCTAGAAACACGTGATACTCACATATCAACCACGTGACCAATCCACACTTGACCCGACAAACACGTGACACTTACATATCAACCACGTGACCAATCCACACTTGACCCTAGAAACACGTGACACTCACATATCAACCACGTGACCGATCCACACTTGACCCTAGAAACACGTGATACTCACATATCAACCACGTGACCGATCCACACTTGACCCTAGAAACACGTGACACTCACATATCAACCACGTGACCAATCCACACTTGACCCTAGAAACACGTGATACTCACATATCAACCACGTGACCAATCCACACTTGACCCTAGAAACACGTGACACTCACATATCAACCACGTGACCAATCCACACTTGACCCGACAAACACGTGACACTCACATATCAACCACGTGACCAATCCACACTTGACCGGACAAACACGTGACACTCACATATCAACCACGTGACCAATCCACACTTGACCCTAGAAACACGTGATACTCACATATCAACCACGTGACCGATCCACACTTGACCCGACAAACACGTGACACTCACATATCAACCACGTGACCAATCCACACTTGACCGGACAAACACGTGACACTCACATATCAACCACGTGACCAATCCACACTTGACCCTAGAAACACGTGACACTCACATATCAACCACGTGACCAATCCACACTTGACCCGACAAACACGTGACACTCACATATCAACCACGTGACCGATCCACACTTGACCCGACAAACACGTGACACTCACATATCAACCACGTGACCAATCCACACTTGACCCGACAAACACGTGACACTCACATATCAACCACGTGACCAATCCACACTTGACCCTAGAAACACGTGACACTCACATATCAACCACGTGACCGATCCACACTTGACCGGACGAGCACGTGACGGCAACACGAGCATCTTGAGGACACCAGTCGGCAGTGAGAGGAGTGCCGGCGGTCGGCGGCAGTGGCAACAGCGCGTGCGACGTGCCACGTGCGTCACACAGTCGCAGTGCGCCGTGACAGCCGAGCAGCAGAGAGGCGCCACGCCGGCTCCACGCCGCCACACTGATGGGTGCCGTGTGTTGCGATGAGGACGAGGAAAACAACAGCTGTCCGCCTGGCGACCAAACGCGGTATCTGCCAACACACACATAACTACATTACAGAAGCAAATACTAAATGTTAATTAATGTTTTCTAAGCATAGATTGAGCAATGACAAACTGGATATTAAAAATGGTTAGTTTGGAGTGAGAAAGATCGAAGAGGACATGGTGAAAACCTTACACATACTACAGTAGCTTGGAGCATAAAAGGTATTATTTTCCGAGTAGGCGTGTCGACATTAGAAATAGCCCGTATAAGAATGGATTATTGCGCAATTAAATCACACAATACACTGGTATACACTAGAAGTTGGCGTGGATCGACTCGTTAGCAAGCATTCAAGTATAAACATACACAAATTTACCAACACTGAAATATCCATATGAACCAATAGGCTAGATGAAGCAAACCACACTTGCAAAAACACGACTAGATTAATTTTCAGCACAACTGCCTAGAATGAATACGTCGCAAATGGTGATAAATAGGAAGAGAGAGTGTGGGAGGAAACCTGCGGTCCTCTGCTCCGGACACAATGCAAGAATGAGTGAAATTCGACGCCAATACCAGAATAACTCCATCATGACCTTTCCACTAGCAACACACACACAAACACACATACAAATACACAAACACATACACACACACACAAATGTGTTTACTTATAACTTATGAACAATTGAAAAGATACAATTAACATTTTTTATACAGAAGCAAACAAACAAACAGGAATATTCACACACACAAACAATTTCATGAGGTTTATAAGTAAAACTTTCTCATTAATTTACAATTGAAAGTTTCAAGTGCATTAATAATAAACATTATAATGATGATGTTTACGCACTGTAGATGTGTACACATTGAATTAAGCAAAGGTAGAAAACACACATGGTTGCAAACTTACAGTAGTATTTCATAAAATCACGCAAAAACTGCCGTATTAAAAATCACACAAGACGTATTTACACGTGTATAAGAGACGCTTTTTAGGTCTAAATTTTCATTTCAGAAACAGGGCGTCTGTTATACATTGTAGTAAGATATTTAGCACCAATATGCGCTTTTTCCAGAATTTATGCCTAAAAATTTAAGGGTTTTCATATACACAAGCGAAAATTCGGTAGCATCGCATATAAACACAGTGATAAGCTATTTTCAATTGCATTCAATTGATACGCACCGAAATGGCCTTGGAGTTGGCTTGCAGTGGCTTCACGACTATATTGTGCGCATGCGCATACACCAGCTGTGTGTCGGCGCCGGGGGAAACTGTTGTGCTGGTGGGGATGAGGGGGGCGGGCGCCCAGTCTGTGGCGTATACGGCGCACGGCAACTGCGCCAGCGTGGAGCGAAGCAGCAGCGCACGTGACCACAGTCGCACTGCGCCGTCCTCGCCTCCTGAACGCCACATTCGTCACAAGTCAATAATTATGCAAATAAATTAATAGTAAATCAATAATACAAGTTACTACTAGAAATTAATATTGGTAAACCAATATTAATTCATTAATTGATAAGCAATATTGTTCCGAGTGAAAAACCAATTGAAAACGTGCTCGTTTTCAAGATAGCAAACCTCACAAATAACATGTAACAATTTGAAAAACACGACTATTCAATGAGATCTGGATCATGTTCAAAATCCTCGTTTTGTTTTGTTCTCGTCCTCGGGGCTCGTCCTCGTTTTTTAATTCTGCGAGTGTTTGGATTTTGTTGAACCTGTGTTTTTTAACTTTCGGATAACGACCAGTGATAGTAGTGATTAGTGATTGTTTTCAGTGTATTGTGAATTGTAAATGCGAGGCATTGATAATGTAAGGTACTCATAATAACCACCTAGTGGACGAGTGCTCAATACAATTCAATTCAAAATCAACATTTGATAGACAACGTTTCTTGGGGAAACATTACAAAATTATCGCAACAGAAAACATACTGAACAAACGAAACGGCAGCGGACATTTGATATACGTATTTCAGCGTGAAATTGCATGCATTTTTATAGACGAACAGAGCAAAAAAATAACCAAATAATAACACTGGCAAAAAGAGCACAGGATACAGAGACAGAGTGAGAGTGAGAAGATAACGAGAAAGAGGGAGAAACCGTCAACAGAGAACAAATAAACAAGATATATAAGACATTGATATATGTGATATATAAATTATATATATTATATGATATACAAATATGAATATGACATGTTAGATATAAGTAGGATAATATATAAGATAAAGAAACCAGATAAACAGATGAGAGAAGAGATAGAGATAGAAAGAATAGAAGAGACATAGATGGAGGGGGAGAACCTGTGAGTAAATAAAATATAAAGAAATAGAGGAAGAAGAGACAGAGGGATAGAGAATGAGAGAAGATATAGAGAAGAATAGAAGATAGATAGATAGAGGGGGAGAATCTGTGAGTAAATAAAATATAAAGAAAAAAATAGAGATGAAGGAAGAAGAGATAGAGGGATAGAGGATGAAAGAGAGAGGGAGGAAGAACCCGTGAGAAGAGCTGATCCATCCTGACTCCAGCGAGCCACCAGTACAGCACCCGTGTGAGCCTTGACATTTTTGTCCACGTGTCCTGCCTTGTTCACCAACAATAACCGTCCTGACACACACACACACACACGTGGTAGGATTGTGTTGAATTGTGGGGACAGTGGGTCAAATGAGAGGTAGTAATTCAGTTAAGAAGATTGGCACGTGAAAGAAACGTTCTGTCGCTGATATCACTGGTGTTGAAGAAGATAGGAGACTTGTGGAGAATAGAACGGTGTGCTGCAGGCGCCATACATCCGGTGAACTTAACTGATAATACCACAAAACTGGCATTATTATCAGACGAAAAAAGACAAATATTGAGAGCAGATAAATGGAACTTGATGCTTGAGAGACGAAACAACAACAAGACACACAATTGAAAACAATTATCATGCAGAATAACATACACTTGAAATAATAAAAATTGGAGGTTCAATAAAAAATGCATCAAGAAAGTGCTGCTATATATTAACCGCGTGCAAAACAGTGAAAAATCCACGTAGATAAGTAGAGGCAGTGAAACACACAACACTGGCACATTGATTCAAGCAATTCAGTGGATCTTACAGGCATCATGAGCGTGCGTTAAGCTGGTGTCAACACAGCTGTGCTGTATCATATGCAGGCCAGTGATAGTGCAGTGACACAGAAAGAGCTTGAGAGCAGGCTGGCTGCTCCGTCACTCTACCATCGGCTGTAGTGACCAGTTGCGGTCCAGCGCCACCGCTACTCCCGATCCCCACGGAAACCGACGAGGCGACATCATGAGGCACGGGCCGCACATCCAGCGGGAACACGTCATTGCTCAGCTGACTGCTGGCCACAACTGATTGCGACGAAACGCTCCATTGAACCAGCGTGTGCTCGTCGCTGATGCGCCACAATTGGGAAACACCCAGAACAATAAAAACAAAAATAAAATATCACCGACAAACACCACAAAAGACAAACACTGTATTGTAAAACAGTAATTAAAAACAAAAATAGCGCAATTGAATCCGCCAGATAATTGAAACACGAAAACAAAAACAATAACAACAGCAACAACTACAAAAAATATATGCGCAAACAATGATGAAAACTCAACATACGATTCAAACACACACACACACACACACACACACGCATGCAGTGCATATAAGCACATTATTAAGTATCAAGTACATTTGATACAAAAAGGGGGACCTCGGTGTTTCTTGGAGAAAATTATGATTACTTATTATTATATTTTACGCTCCATAGTATCAATCCAACAAATCTGCACTGAAAAGTGCTCAAGACATGGGAAATAATAACAACACAAACATATGGAGATATAATCAGCATATTAGCTCGCAATTTAATAGTGAAATCATTATTATCAATAATATTATAAAATTAATCATGGAGAAGCACCCACACATCAGCGGTGGTCAAAAATGACACAAACTCCCTAAATTTCGCGCATCATACCTGGCAACAATCAGTTGATCAGAAGAGCTCCACCGGGCGGCTGTGACACCCTGAAACTTTTTCAGCTTCTCAATCGGCGCCAGTTTGAGTTTCATATTGGTCAAACAGTCACAAGTGCACGTCGGAAATAATGTTGCCTTGAAAAGTAACAAAAAGGCGATCGTTTTGTCATTCGGGTATAGACGAGTGGAAATGTGGTTTGCGAGTTTGCGACAATTATGGTATAAACCGAGATCCACTCACTTCTTATTGACTGATTTGCATTTAAACAAAAATTCATTGCACATCACCCAGCGTGCGTGATGGCGTCTGTATGTGAGCGTGGGTGTGTGGACATGTGCATCTGTGTTGCTATTTAAACGTACACGACAGCTTGTAGAATTGAATTGAATTAAAATCCGCCGATCAGAATCCACTCAAATATCAAAAATACAATTATATTGATGGAATACAAATAACAAATGAATAACCTGACTCACGCCTGTACATACGCAAGCCTCAACATACAACATCAAACGAACATAACACTACCATCTATCTAAGACCGCAGCACTAAATACATGATCTGTGAATAACCTGATTATGGTTGACAAATAATGCAGAATATTGAATATTTACTTAGAAAACCACACACCACTTACACTTCCACGCAGATCAATTTAATCAATATGTATAAGTCGCCGGACAATAGCTAATACTCCGCTTAAAAGACAATTGTGGTTCGTCTGGATGGCGAGTTCGATGAGTTTGAACATTGATGGTGATGGTTTGTGTTGTTTTGTGTACCAGTAATAATCACATTTCAATGCCAATACTAAGTGTTTGATAGTACTGAACATGTTCTTCTGTATAATCGATGTCGTCTCACCTTATCGCTTTTCCGCAATGCTCTGGTGATACATGAATACGCTGCGCTGATATATTCACTCATACATTCGCTGACGTCAGCGCTTTGTGTTTCATATCACGTTGCTTTAGGATGATTACATTGATTTTGTAATGTTTTGGTTCTCATGGGTTCTTTGTCATTGTGAATGTTGAAACTTGTGTGATCGTATTCAGTTCGAGAATGTGTGTGAGAGATTGTGTCTGAGTGCGTGAACATGTTAGTGTATATGTGTGTGATCGTGTGTTGAGTACTTGTGTATTGTGTGAGAGTAAATGAGCAAGTGTGTATAGTTCTATCGGTGTGTGTATGTGTTTGCCAAGTGTTCATGCCCCGCGGCGGCGAGCGAGTGACCGGCTCGCCGCTGATTGGTTGTTTCGGTGAATGGGGCATGTGTGTGTGTGTGTGTGTGCTCCCGTGTGTCACGGTATGAGCCTGGAGTCGTGTTCCAAGTGTGGTAGGGGTATGACGTCTTGTGGATGCGCGTGGGGCGGTGATGCCCACGCGCGCCTGTCTAATATATTTTAGTCTTTTTGTTTTCTACAAAACTCGTGTTTGTTCTCTGCGACCAAATCTGCACCTTGTGAATTTCCACTTTTGTGATCTCTTCGTAACTGATATTGTTGTTTCTTATGATTTAGCCGGCCTCAGTTATTTTCGCGTCTGATGCTTAAAGCTTTTGACATACTTTTAATACACAGCTAGTTTGGTATATGTAAACCAATCGTTCCATGCAGACATGTCGGACATTTACACTACCCATTTATACGTTTTCTTTGATTGTAATACGTATAATACATACACGCTATTTGCTATTTGTGATAATTATATTTGATCACCATCGGTTCTATGTGGTCTTTGAGCAGATGAACGTGAGGCAGATGCAGTGAAGCGCGTGTTTTAAGCAGTTAAGATTGACGGAGTGGGGCTTTTACCACACTCTGCCCTGTTCGCATCCTCCCCTTGCGCGCGCGTGTGAACGTGTGTGTTGGCCATGCATCCTCTGGCGGCATTTGTCAACAGCGTCAAGACCATATCAGCGCAGGGAAACTTCAGTTGTTTGTGCGAGTTTTTGCACGGCTCGACGCGCTTGCTGCAGAAAAACATGGAGTACGCGGACACGGTGCTGCTCGAGTTGTGTGTGCAACAACACTCGCTCGGCTGGCTGTTTGTCCTGCTGGCCAAGTTCAGAGCAGCAACAAAATCGTCGGCGGCAGCTGTCAGTCCGCCTGTCCCGGTCGAGGCACCCAATGCTGCTGCGGCTGTTGCGTCTTCACCCTCGCCTGCCTCAGCAGCTGCTGCCGAACCCGCGCCCGTCACCGACGTGGAGCGCCAGTTTCGTGAATTTATCGCCGACTGCAGCGTCGACCAGGTGCGCTACCAGCCCGACTGGTTTGCCGAACTGGTGCACGCGTTTTGTGCGCGTCTGTTGCGACGTTCGGCGGCGCTGCACGGCCTGGCAGTGGTGCGACGTGCGATTGCCAAGATTCAGGCGAGTCCAGGTCAATTGACGTCGCTGCACGCCGATCTGTGTCAGCTGGCGTTGGCGGCGCAGTGTTTTGGCCCGGCACTGCAGGTGCTCAGCGTGGACGTGACAGACATCAGCACCGAGAATGGTCGCTTTGAGTCGCGCTCGCTGCTGTTATACTACTACTACGGCGGCATGATTTACGCGGCCGTCAAGCAGTTCGAGCGCGCCGCCAGCTGCTTCGAGATCTACTTCATGGTACCAGCGCTGGCGATCAGCAGCATTATGGTCGAGGCTTACAAGAAACACCTGCTCGTGTCGCTGATTTTGAGCGTCGAGTCGCAGCGACAACAACGCTCCGCCTACCACGAGGCGCTGCGCAAGTCGGTGGCGCGTCGTATTCGTCCGCTGTGCGTGCCGTACGTCGAGCTGGCGACGGCATTCACGAGTACAAGCGGCAGCGCGGCGTCGTTGGCCGCCGTGGTCGAGCGGAATCGGCAACAGTTTGTGCACGACTCAAACCTGGGCCTGGTCAAGCAGTGTGTGTCCGCCCACCGTCGTGTCAGCATTCAGCGACTGACCAAGACGTTTTTGACGCTGTCGCTGGCCGACATGGCGAGTCGTGTCGGCCTGCCGAGCGCCGAGGAGGCCGAGCGACACGTGGTGGCCATGATCGCCGACGGTGAGATCCACGCGCGCATCAACGAGCGCGATCAGATGGTGCGTTTCCTGGAGAACGGCGGTGGCAGTGAGTCGGGCGGCAGTGGCGACGACGCGCGTTTGCTGGCGCGATTGCGGCGAGATATGACCGATGTAATGGCGCTGCAGCGACGAATGCAAGCGCTCGACGAGGAGATTCAGCTGGACCAGCGGTATGTGATGAAGAGCGGCTGCAAGGGCCAGCAGTCGCACGAGGATCAGTCGCAACAGCACCAACAACCGCAGTGTTCGTCGTCACAAAAGTAGACGCACAGACAGACAGACAATTATGCGGTGTCTTGGTGTGTGTGTGTGTGTGTGTGTGCAGGTTACTACTGTGTTTGCGTTCACCACGTTTGAGCGCGTTCTGGGAGAATTCAGCTGTAGAACGCTGTGCACTCCAAATATCAACTTGGAGTATGCTCGAGAACGTGTTTGAAGCATTACAGTGCGTGACAGCGATCCTCACCTGGAATATCGCTCGTTTTTGCTCGTAATACAAATATATGGCATATCCTGTTTACCGACATCTAAACTATGCGTATTCTAGTCTGTTTTGGTTTTCTCGACTGACACTCAATTGGCATCAGTCATGTTCTGTGTTTATTGTACGAATGATCTCTTGGAAGGCGTCCATTCTGTAGATCGAGTAAGGCGCAAATCAGCAGCAGACTGGACACCTCCAACTAATACTGTTGTTGTTGTTGATTCGGGCTTGGCGCTTCGGCCAACGTTGACCATCCAACTAATACCCCTATTTTCCCCTACTAGTTTAGTGCTAGTATAGAAGTGTTTCCAACTAATACAAACACTTCTATACTAGCACTAAACTAGTAGGGGAAAATAATGAGAACAAGAAGCCAAACGTGAGAAAATAAGTGAAGCATTTCACGCGCAGTTGTAATGTCCGCCGAGAAACGGGAACAAAAAACAAGCACAATTCCACATTTGACAAACACCGACACAAATTAATTCACAATTAAATAACTAATTAGGATGCATACGCACGGAGATGTAGCAAGGTCTTGTGGGGCTCCGAAGGCAATAATTGGGGCTGCCAGTATAAATAAAACACCATTATAATAAAGTTACGACTTTACAGTTACGAGCAGCCCCTCGGTCTCCTGGGGACTTTTAAGCGCCGCTTTATGGTAAATTTTGATATCATGTGTGAGGCAACGGGGCCTCACTTTAAACACTCGGGGTCCCTACCTCGGTCGGGGGTGCGGTTGCTACAGCTCTGCGTGCGCATCAGAGATGTGTACTCTAAGTGAATGATAGCAGAAAGTACGAGACACTGTATTCACATGAGACACGTACATTATGACACAACGCAGACTCAAGGGTCTCACAATGAGCTCGCACAAAGCGTTCAATTTCGCACTTATAATCGTGCATGTGCAGAACAGTACAGTTAAATAGATTGCAGCATTTTTCACCAGTTATGGATAAAGCGCGCAGCAGCGACGACTCACGTGACAAGAGTGCGCTAGAACCAACTGATGACAATTTTACGACATGAAGCGATTGGGTATTCACTTGACCAGAGGTCTGATAGCTCCCTCTTCCTGGCACGACTGGCCGCGATATTTCTTGACCTCTGCGAGGTAGCGAGACCACGCATCCTTGCTGTTCTCCGCCTCATCCTCCTCATCCTGCTTGACCTTTTTCACCTTGCCGGTGGGTAGAACTTTTCCAGCACGGCGTTTACCGATGAAACCAAACGTTTTTGGTTTCTTCGCCGGATTGGCAGCAGAAGAACTGGCGGTGGCACTCAAATCCGAAGCAGTTTCGCCGCTTTGCGAAGTAGTTACTGTCTCTGCTTTATGGGTGACATTTTGTGAAGACACAGTGGGTAAATTTGGTGCAGCCGAAGCACCAGATGCAGCCTGTGCTTTTCTAAACATCTCCAAAAATGAGCCGTCATTTTTGAAAACGTTTTTCACGTCAGTCGCCTCCCTATTCTCAGCAGTGTCCGAATCAGATATTGAGTCAGAATCTGATTTAGAAAAATCGTCAAATTTACTTCGACGTCTTGATTCGTTCTTTTCGAACCTAGACATAATTTCGAGTTATCTTCCTCAAGAAGTTACTGAATAACTCACCACCAAAACACAAATAAACACAACAAACGCGATCACAATGAATCGTCAGTCACAAATGTCGCTATCAACATCGACAATTGTGGTTCATTGACATATGTATTTATATTTAGCTTGCATTTTATAATCTAGACGCCTGCCGAGTATGCGATGAAATATATATTGTAATACACAAAATATATTTTTATACAATAAACAAAACATTTTGTTTTTATAACCTAGTTTCTCAACACAGAAACTAGGTATATAGCATTCACCAAACACGGCGTTTTCACACGTTTTTAACAACAACAACAATACAACAAAACGTGTATTTGCTATAGCGCCGGTAAAACGCAAGCGCGAAAAACGGAAAATATCAATTGTGCTAAAACGACAATTGTAAAGAATAAGGGAGAAATCAGCAGATAAAAGAGCGTGAAGTCACAAAAGAAACCAAAATGAGTAAATAGCAAGCACAAGCACAAATAGCACAGATCCAAAAATCAAGTGGTATGTTCAAACAATAACATCGACAGAGAATTTTTACAGAGAACATTCACAATAGAAAAAATAAAGCAGCAAGGAAGGAAAGAAAGCAGTAACTGTGCTCATGACAGGGAAAAATAAGACAACGAGGAGAATTGAAACAATCATGAAACGGAGAAATAGTTGAAACAATATCACAGAGAGGCGAAAGGAGAGAGAGTGAGAGACGGGATCAAATGAAATGTCAAAAAGGTACAGGCGAAGCCGAAGGCGGAATGACCAAAATGTAGAGGCGCGGGTGATATGAGAGGGAAGAGAATTATGCAAGCGAGGGGCGTAAAAGAAGAACGATTTAGAGGACCAGGAAGATTCGTTAGATGCACGAGGACAAGCGAGAGGAAGAGGGCGACGAGAAGAGTGTGAGTCAGTGGGAGACAAAAGATTAGCAAGATAAGAAGGTTGGTGAGGATCATGCAGAAGCTTGTAAATGAGACAGCAAAGGCGAAAATAAATTCGTGGGATGATAGGAAGCCAGTGGAGTTTAAAAAGTAGGTGAGACGTGTGGCGAGAAAAGGTAGGATGAAAGACAAATCGACAAGATTGGTTGATCACACGCTGAAGGATTAAGAGATGAGAACTAGGAGCACTAAAGTTTTTGCTACATTCCGGAATACAATTTGCCAAAGTATTTTCTCACCTGAGGCACAACAACGTCAATATGCCGGTATAACCGAACTCTATTATCACCAACAATATTGCCAAGCAAAAACATAAATAAATTCCGCCAACGCTCCAATGAACAAAAATATGCAACATGCTGTAAAAACTCAAACACACACACAAATAGACCCTGATAAAGTTACGAGCCGCAATAGACAGGGGTCGACACATTGGCGTATTTGCAGCGACGAGTGTGCAGTTTCAGGTCGTTACGCTGCACGTACCCGCGACCGCATTTGTCGCACTGGTGCGGCTTGAGGCCCTGGTGTGTCATGCGGTGTCGCTTCATCGAGTACACGCTGACAAACTGCCGACCGCACTCGGGACACACGCACTGCTGCGGCCGATCGTGTGCGTTCACCTGGTGTCGTCGCAGTGTTTGAGGGTGGGCGAACACGCGACCGCACGCGCCACACGGGAACTGGCCGCACGTGTGCGTGTGCAGGTGGTCGCGCAACGATGCCTTCGACACAAACGTCGCAGCACACACGTGGCACACGTAGCGACCAGGCTGCACGTGCGCGCGTACGTGCGTGACAAAGTCGTGCAGCAGCGCCGTGTTGTAGCCACATTGTCCGCACCGGTGCACGTGGTAGTTGTGCGGGTGGTGGTGTTTCACGTGCGCTACACACGTCGCCTCGCTGCTGAAACGGCTCTGACAGAAGTAGCACGCGATACGGCACGCGATAAAATGCTCGCACAAGTGAGCAATGTACGCCTGGTTTCCACACACGCTCAGTCGGCAGTGACGACACTCGTGCACGACAGACTTGTGTGTCGTGCTCGCCTGGTGTGCGCTCAACAAGCCCGGCCGCGCAAACAGAGCGCCACATTCGTCACAGACACATGCCAAGTTGGCATTCTCGGTGTCGGCGTCGGTGGACGGCGTGCGAGCTGCCGCGGCCGCCGCTTGTACTCGGCTCACCAGCTGCTCGTGCAGTGGCAGATGATGCCGAGTGAGATAGTCACCATCCTCGCCGGCCGAACCCGTGTTGTGAGCGCCGCACAGCGCACACGTGACAAACAGCTGCGGTCGCAGACGCACCGGCACGCGGCCCACTCGTCCTCCGACCGCCTGCAGTTCCGTGTGCTCGCGCCACAAATGGTCAAAGTAGGCTGGCAGCGAGTTGAAGTCGCTGGCGTCGCACAAGTTGCACGTGAAGTAGGCCAGCAAGTCGGGCTCAACATAGGGCAGTGGCTGACGTTCTGCAGCCGCACGAGCATCGCTAGTGTCTGCGTCACTGTTGACGTTGCTAGCACAGCTGTCCTCATCGCTGTCAGAGGAAGAATGACTCAGATGTGCGTCAAGCGTTCTACGTCGATGACGGCGTCGTTTTGATTGTCGGTTTTTGTGGGGTGTTGGCGGTTGATGATCGGCGTCACACATCAGCATCATATCGTCAAACTGCATGTGACTAGAGCTGGACAGTTGCCAATCAACCAAACTATCAACATACTCTCTACACACAAACAAACATCATACATCATTACCGCTGATACAAAACTGGCACTCGTAAAAAACGCCATGAGAGCGCGAATAATCTAAAAAACTCAAAACAAAACATGAACAAACACTACGTTTCCATGAGAAAGCGCGAAATATTGCTGATAAAGCCAGCTTGATGTCGCGAGTCAAGACAAGTATTGTGTTCGTGTAAGTGCATGTGCCTATCTGTGGATGTGTGTGTGTGTGTGTGTCTCTTTTATATTGTTATCGATGTGTGTGTGTGTGTGTGGCCTGTGTAGGTATATATATATGTGTATGTATGTATGTGTATATGTATGTATATATGTGTGAATGTATGGATGTATGTTTGTTCATAGGTATATGTGTTTATGTGTGTTTGTATATGTTTTGAATATGGGTACGTATGTGTACGTGTATATGTGTACGTAAGTGAATTTTATGTGTGTGTGTGTGTGTGAGTATGTATACTTGTGTTTGCCGCCTGTCTGCTTATTCTTGTTGCGGTGTGTATTTACTCTTTGCTGACTATTTGCTATTTGTTTTACTTCATTCGCGCGTGTGTTGACATGTGCGCTCTACAAATATATGTTGATGTTGAAAAAGTCAATTGGTCAATAAGAGCAGAACAAGCGCATCAGACAAGACATCTAAGCAGAAAACACCAGTCAAAAACAAGAGAAGAATTTCACTTCACTCACATTGGTTTCCTACACAGTGGTGAAGGTTTGGTGTGCATGTTGATTCGTGGCGATGGAGACGACCACATGTCGTCGGTCATTAATGACGCGTTAATGTCGGGTGATGAAGGACTTGGCGCATGATCCACAGCCACTTCGCTGGATTCCATGTTGCCGCTGTATCAGACCTGTCGACAAAACTATTATTGTTAACATCAACGAAGTGAAATCGGAGGAGCGCGAGCTCTCTGGCATGATATCAACGTGACCAGTGTCAATTCAAAAACCTAAAAGCAGTTGCACGAACATATGAATGTCAAAATGATACAACGGATGAAATATATAACTACCCTTCACACGTTTATTTATATATCGATAATTAACACCCATATCACCAACAGATCATAGGAGAACGCGCAACATTAGCTTATTTCGCATCGAATCAGGTAACATCGGATTTTAACAATAAATATATTATTTTTATTATTATATCAATGGAGTATTTAGTCAAGCTCAACGTTACCTCCTCTCAATTAATAATTCTAAATTACGTAACTATTGATCCGCACCTAATAATGTATATTATACACTTGGACAATTTGGTGTAATAATCAAACTAGAAAAATTTTCATCGCATACTCACCAAAGTCAAGTCACAAAAATTATTGAATGAGTTGTTCAGTAAATATCTTGATCAAGAATGATCATTTCCAGCGTACTGTACACATTTGTGATGCTGCTTAGAGTGCCGCTGTTTGTGCCGTAGTTCCAGGTTGTTGAACTAAAAGCTTTTTATACTGTGCATTGGACTAAATATATTATTATACTAACATACGGATGCGTCGTTTCATAAATATGTTGTGAAGTTCTGTCTTTTGTACTCATAGGCGCTGGTGGAATAAAAGAATCATTCCTTCTAGGCGTACGGAACGCGTTATTTGCCACTATGCCGCAACAATTAGCTTCTAATCCACTGCTGATGCCTCCCGTCGTTAATATACTGCTTACGCATCTCGAAGCGCGCCACTTGCACTGTGCGCGTCACGTTTGTCGATTGTGGCGCCATCTGGCTGACAAGCGACTGGCGGCAATAAGCACGCTGCACTGGGACTTTTGGCGGGCGCCGCCACTGTCCAACTCCACTGACATTGGCGACGATGATTGGGCCGCATGCGAGGCTGATCTTCGCGCTTTTATGCAGCGAGTTCTAGCGTCATGCCCGTTTCGTGCCGGATGGGCACTGATATTTGTCGGCTCGTGTGCGGCTGCGCCACGTTCGTCACCGCTCGCCAATCTACCGGAGACGGTCGTGGCGCAACTGCGACAATGGGCGCCACATGTGCGTTCTTTCGTGTACGACTCGTACAGCCAGCAGAGGCCGTACCACAGTCGAACAATTGGCACAGTATGTGAGCGCGCATGTAATCTATCTGTCCACAATGGCAACAACAAACAACATATGAACGCCGTCGTGTATGGTGAGGCGTCGCGTGCGTCGGTCGCAGTTCTGCTTATTCGCGCGCCTGCACGCCGCTCACACGTGCGCATCGCTTCATTCAGTGGCTGGCAGTATGGCGTCGCCGTCGACTCAGATGACGCTGTCAGCGACAGTTCTGACGACGCTGATTTGCCGGCCCGTGTCAGAGCAGCATCCATGGCCGGAGGGCAGGGAGCAGGAGGTGCGCTTCTACTGCTGTCGTCAGACTACAGCTACCACCATCTATCACTGAAGCAGCTGCAGCTGGTGGCCGGTCGGCAGCTGCCCAGACAGCTGGCGATCGGCGGCGGTGTTGTCAACGCCACCTGGCGGACAAATCAGCAACTACCGTCGCAATGGCTGCGTGTAAGTGGCAGTTGTGTGCGCGCCGTCAGCTGCGTACTGCACGCCAACGGCAGCGGTGACGAGCGACGGGCGCAGTTGTTTGTGCGGCGCATGCGGCTGCTCAAACTGCCGTCTCATAACACAGTCGCTCTGGTGTTCGGCAACTGCGCCATGCGTCGTCGACCGCACGGCGAGCCGGTGGAGCAGCGCCTGTTTCGCCAGCTGTTCGCCAGCGTGCCGCTCGTGGGCACGTGCATGCACCGACAAGTCGGCTGTAACTCGTACTGGGCGGCGTCAGAGCCAGCACGAGACCTGGCCACTGACAACGCCGACAAACACAGACAGCCACAGCAGCTGGAGCTCAACAGAAGCGTGACATTTGTGCTGCTGCACGTGGCGCACGCCCCGATCACCGCCACTCAGCCAATCATCGATTTATAGCTCGTAAAGTGTGTTGTTTAGGCGTGAGGGGAGAAATTGCGGCCAGACATTGGGACAATAGGGATAGGTATGGCTTCAAGTATGGTTTTCAGTACTCGTCTGGTGTTGTGTGAGTGTTTATGAACAGTGTTGGGTTTATCCAGCGCACTAGTGTGAGCATAACATCACAACATTCTATTGTGTATCGTCGTTCAGGAATAATGCAAGTGTAAGTGCAAGTGTAGTGCAAGTGTTTATCACGTGCTAACCATTCACAAATTTGTACATTTTCTACAATTGTGGCTGTGCATATCTTCTTCGTGTCTTTCACTGATTTTTCGCTGGAATTGTGTGTTGATAATTTTCGCAGCCCATCAAACATCTTGTATATATTTGTGATCAAGTGTATTCATGTGACTGAAATGTACATCCAATGAAACTGCTTGTCATTCTTGCCTTGGTCAAGTGTATCTTTCACAACAGTAACAAATACTAGCCAATAAAAAAGTATTCACTGCGAGTACCAAACAATGATAAGCACGTGAATTCAGCCAGGTCGACCTGTACTCGCCAGTCCGCCAAACACCTGGAACTTGCCTCCTCGACGTCGATGAGAGCCGCGGCTGCGACCACGAGCAACGCCACCACTCTGTCACACAACAAACACACCAATTCAATGAGCCACAAATAACTCACTTTTAAATTACTAGCATTTATTTTGCTTGCATTTCATTCATGCCGAAATTTATTTGTTTTATAAATGTTAGGCCGTGCAGGAACGTGGCAATAGTGACGCACCTGTTTGGATGCAGACGATTGCGCGGCGCGTTTGTCTCGTGCGCCACATTTCATCAGCTCATCATAATTCACTGTCGAATAGTCAAAATGTCCGTGCGCCGGTGCTGCCATCTGTTGTTCATTTGCCGGTGAATTTGGGCTGGCAGACGCAGTAGTTTGACTCACTGATAGAGGCACAGTGCACGTTGTACTCGACCTGCCCTTCTTCTTCCTCTGTTTGCTGTACGTGCCGGCGGCTTTCATCTCGCGAATTTTGTCGGCACGCTGTCACACACACACACACACACACACACACACACACACACACACACACACACACATATTGCGTTTCTGCAACAACACTGTGCATGGAGACAACTTGGACGCAAATCTCCGAAGTGATGGACGCTCACCGAAACTCGTAGTCTACGCGGAACATTGTCGGACGCTGTGATGTCGGCATCAGACACTTTCTGAACCGCAGAACCATCAGCCTCTTCAACATCACCATCTTCTTCATCATCGTCATCATCAGACTCGACCTTGACCTCGGGAAGCACGCGGTGAAGTTGCGGAAGGCTGGCGGCGGGAGAGTGGTGACGTTTTTTACTGGCACATTCGGCTTGTTCGGTTGACTCGCTCAAATCGTCCATCAACCGCTTGCCCTGTTAAAAACCAACACACAAACAATGTTAGTGTCAGTTTCAAGACGAGTTAAACAACATACATGTATATTAACTGATCCATTCTACATGCGTTTATGTTTCTGGTGCAATGCGTGCGATCACTATGTGAAAGACAAACCTTGTCGTCAATTTTGCCGTCGATTAGCAAATTGTAGCGTTGATAAGGACTGATCCAGTGCAGTGGGTCGTTGCTGGCATCATCGTGCGAACTGGCTAAACTCTGGACACACACACACACACACACACATACAGTATGAGCCTAGCACACGTTTGTCAGTTGAAGATAGGCAAGCTATAAAGCTGACCTTTTAGTCATATTAATTTCTATGCCAGCATAATTCCAGATTGATAATTCTACAATACCTGCACACACACTGACACATAGACATTGATACACACAGGAAAGTCACCGTTTTCGGCGCGAACTGTAGACTGGGTGATGTTTTCACTGGCACGCAGCTGCTGGTACGAGCGGATAAGCAGACCAGCACTGGATCCAGTCGCTTCACCACTACACTGTCGTCTGTACCGCAAACAAACACACACACACACACACACAAACACTCGTTGACTAAGTGAACAATTAATTAGACAGCAACAAAAATTTGTCATTTATTGATATTTGTCATGTAATTATTATCTTGTACATGTATGTGATTGCGTGTTAGAAGTGGATATTATGCGTGTGTTAATTAAATATTTATCAGTAGCGCAATTGTTAATGGTATTGCGTTGCCATGACAACGTAATAACAAACAATGTTGGGGACCGTAATGAGTTGTTGTGGTGAAGCGTGATGAATGTGAAGTGTAGTTGTAATTTATCCTGCTAAACTTTGTTCATTGTTTCTTGTTACAATGTTTTTTATAATAAACCGACAATACTATTCATTGAGCCAATCACACTAGATGTGGTACATGAGTGAATGTTTCTAGCCCGATGGTGCATTGCGTCTGGGACGCTAGTGTGTGCAGTTTTGGCTCTCAGTTAGCATTTGAGTAGAGAAAATTTCTCATCCGCTACCGCCAACTTCACACTTCCACATCGTGTGTGTGTGTTTGTGTCTGTATTAAACTTTATCTTTTGGACACACATATATACGCACAAACACACACACACACACACATACACTGCCTGGCTAATTCAGCCAGTTAGTCTGGCCATCATGCGTGACAACGCCGCCTGTGTCCTGTTGTGATAGTTTTTACGTAATATGAACAATACAGACGTGTAAAAAAACAAAAAAAAATAAAAAAATACGCACAAACAAACACACACACACACATACACAAACTCAAACACTCACACACACACACACTCAAACACTCTCAAATACACACACAATCACACTCAAACACTCAAACACACACAATCTCAAACACACACACACACTCAAACACTCTCAAAGACACTCAAAACACACACACACACACAAACTCAAACACTCACACACACACTCAAACACTCTCAAAGACACACATACACGCACACACAAACTCCGCCTATGTTTAAAATTTATGTATGTATGTAAATGTATTTATTAAATTTATTATTAATATTATTACACAAACTCAATCACTCTCAAAGACACACATACACGCACAAGCATAAATACACACACACAAACACTCTCAAAGACACACGCACACACTCAAACACTCTCAAAGACACACATACACGCACACACAAACTCCGCCTATGTTTAAAATTTATGTATGTATGTAAATGTATTTATTAAATTTATTATTATTATTATTATTATTATTATTACACAAACTCAAACACTCTCAAAGACACACATACACGCACAAGCATAAATACACACACACAAACACTCTCAAACACACACACTCTCAATCACTCTCAAAGACACAAATACACACAAAACACACACACAATCCCTCGAAGCAGCTGCACGACTCGCCTTCACTGGACAGCGACACTTGCAGCAGAGCGAGACCGCCAGTGGAGGCGAGATCAGACGCCACCACATGCGCATCATCGTGCGGACAATTGAGTGCACTGTCGGCGTCATAGTGCCGACATCGACCTGCCAGCACTGGGGCTGACGAGCCAGTGATGCCAGTTGCAGACGCAGACACTGACGACTGTGTCGTCCCTGAAGAAGCAGGCTAACAGTCCAGTCCAGCACACACACATATATATATATATATATATATATATATATATATATATATATATATATATATATATATACAAATGTTCATCGTTTTAATGAGGAATATTGCCTATATATATGCTTATCTACAAATATCTAGAACACTGAAAATTAGCAATCAGTATGGAATACTCATTTATAAATTATAATATCTATATATTTATTGCAGAGTTTATTCAATATAAAACCAAATTATTACAAAGTGTAAATTACGAAGCAATTTATTCTGCGTGTGTTTGTATAATTGAAAACTGCAGTGCCTGAACGCGGAGTTTTTCTGTTACATTTTGAAAGCAAAGTTCACCGTTTACTTTGATCAAATACACAGACTGGACAACTGAAAAACACATGTGAATGTATTATACAGCGGCTCAAGCGGCTTGTATTGGGCTCGCATTCTGATTTATAGTGAGAATATGACTGGCGGAAATTAGTGTGATAAAAATTGAGACCGTACCGGCTGCAGCGGAACAGCGCGCGCTTGCAGAATCATTTTGTGCATCTGATGTACATTTTGGCGCACCAGCGGCGGAACTGGGTTGCAGCAGGCGATAATGCCCTGCATCTCGCGGGGTAGCACATCAGCTATGTGCAACAACATGTGAGTGGGTAGCACATAACTACACACGAACAAACACAGACACACACACACGCACGCAAAACGAGAAGTGTAAAAAGGAAAAAAAGTACAGCTTTTTGCAAGTCTAAACGATACTTTATTGAGAAAAAATCAATTGAAAATAAAAAGTAAATTATAAATTGAAAATCAATTAGTTAATAAATCAATTAAAAACAATACAGTTTTATCCATATTTGCTATGCTATAATAAGCATATTCTAATTTGTTAAAATGTCTCACCGAAACAAACAATTTAGTTAAATATATAAATATTTTTATTGCCAAACGTTTAATGAAATATTTTATGTTCAAATATAATTTGTGCAGCCACGTGCGCACTTACTGGACGCTTTCGTCTTCTTGGCGTGCAGTATTGTCGCGCCACTGATATAATGATGCCAGCGCTGTCATTTGGCGAGCGTTGAAAACTTTCCTACTGCGATGATACAAGTCCATGTGACTGTCTGGCAACACGACCGGCTTTTCGTAGCGCTGCCAAATTTAGCAAGCAGAACAAAAATATACAGTGTAGTAACAAAAACACAATAACTGAATATAAACAGTCGCCAACGACACCAAGCACGAAATTGAGAAATTATTAAAAGCGTTGGGAGATGAAACACATTTACCTCGACTTAAACGATCGCAAAAATTAATGTATTAGCGACACACCTAAAATATTATATGAGACAAAGTAAATTTCACAAAAGCTACCGAGACAAAAATAACTAGATCAAATTTAAAAAAACTCCAAACATGAATGCAAACATTAACAAGAAAACAAATATTTCAGATGTATTTGTGATCCCAGTAAAAACGAACTATAAAAGGAAAAAACACAAATGTAAAATTCAGTATTTGGGAAAAAACAAAACAATGACATAAAGATATAGAAATTACATTAAACTGTAACAAATGACCGAGAGAAACGAGAGAAAACTCGATATTACACAAGACTACAGTTAGACACGGCGCTAGACTCACAGTGAGACAAACTTGAGTGCTGCTGGAGTAAACGCTACGCAACAAATTGTTCATCTCGTTGCCGCGCTCGAGTAATAGCTGGCGCAGTCGGTCGTAAATATAGAGCAGATAGTGAGTGTCCTGCTGTGCGTACTTGAGCATTTCTGGCGACAACGGTCTACAAAAATCAACCAAAATATAATTATTTGAATATCTCCCGGCTGGATAATTGTATTGACTCGTGGACATTCACATATTCGTCACAAATTCAGGCATTATTTTCTAGATACAAAATGGAGCAATCAAATCAGTTGAACTTAACGCTATTACGACGGAATTTTGATCGGTTTTTACCCAAAATTCACTGTTATTTATTGTTCATCTCGATTATGTGCATATATCGCCAGAAAACAAAATTACCACCCTTCTTGCACTATGATCGATGCAACATGTAGAAGTCGTAACAGTCGGCAGTTGCTGCTACTTACTGGATATTATCAGCACAGTATAAGCCAATAAATCAAACATTACCAAATTAACACTCGGCTCGGGTTAAATAAAAAATCAAAGCAACAAGACAAAGTTTAGAGATTAAATACATATTCATAAATTAATGTTTGTAAGTTTTCCATAAATTTCAATTTAAAAGTTCTTGATGGCAATGGCTACCTGAGTCGCCAGTCGGCTAGTTGTAGTCGTTTATCGGGCTGTACAGAGCAGAAATGTTGCAGCAGGTAGGCCAGTGAGAAGCGGGGCATTTGAAGCAGACGACTGGCGCGATATGTGTCGAACATGTGCACCAGATACACGCCACAGTCACGCTGCAACCATTGCACGTCCATATCTGCACCATGCAACACCTGCACAAAAACAACCGCAAGATATTATTTACTGAATCACATATTTATTGTTCTTGATTGTGATTTATTACTTATTTATTAATATTTATTCTTATTTATTGATGGTTATTATTTACTGAATCATATATTTAATGTTGATTGTTATTATTTATTGAGGAACGTGGGTGGAGTGACATTATGGAGTGTTATCGGATGATGGTTTATTATTTATTGTTATTTATTTATTATATTCTTTCCTACTCTCTTTCTAGACTTTTTTCTTTTCGAACTCTCTTTCTCTCTGAATCTTTTGGGCGCTTCCGGTACATGGGACCACCTTAGGGTGGTAATAGTGCACTTGCACTCTTCCCATGCTACTGGATTTGCCTGTAATTAATAATAATAATAATAATACCCGAGAGTTGCGGACAGTTCTATTATATTCTACTAGGCTCGCCGTCATTCATAACGACCTACTAAAATTAACAGACTAAAACATCCATAATGTGATGTTTGGTGAAATATAAACAAACTAATTGTATAATGCCTGAAATAACAGTGTGTTAAATTGTTATTCACTCTCAAATGAGTTGCTGAATAAAACACAACACTGTCAAAATCAACTTGTTAATGGTATAAAGTGCGTGTGTGTGTGTTTGTATGTGTTTGTATGTGTGTGTGTATGTGTGTTTGTGTGTGTGTGTATGTATGTTTGTATGTGTGTGTATGTGTGTGTATGTGTGTGTATGTGTCTTTGTGTGTGTGTGTATGTGTTTGTATGTGTGTATGTGTGTTTGTTTGTGTGTTTGTATGTGTGTTTGTGTGTGTGTGTATGTATGTATGTGTGTTTGTGTGTGTGTGTGTATGTGTTTGTATGTGTGTGTGTGTACGTTTGTATGTGTCTTTGTGTGTGTGTTTGTTTGTTTGTGTGTATGTTTGTTTGTTTGTATGTTTGTGTGTGTGTATGTGTTTGAGTTTGTGTGTATGTTTGTTTGTTTGTGTGTTTGTATGTGTGTTTGTGTTTGAGTTTGTGTGCATGTTTGTTTGTTTGTGTGTATGTTTGTTTGTTTGTGTGTATGTTTCTTTGTTTGTGTGTGTTTGTGTGTATGTTTGTATGTGTGTGTGTGTGTGTGTTTTTGTATGTGTGTTTGTGTGTGTGTGTGTGTTTGTTTGTATGTTTGTTTGTGTGTATATGTGTTTTTGTGTGTGTGTGTGTGTGTTTGTGTGTGAGTGTGAGCTCACTTTGACAATGTCTGGATTGGTAAAGAGTTGATTGAGTGCTTGCAGATGATCCCGCAGTGCCAGAGCATCAATGATATAATCTCGATGGCGACTGGAGATTTGTATCAGACACGTGATACCCTGGTAGCTCCGATAACTGTGATGCTGCCCCCGAACAAACATACACATTAACACACACACATACACACACACACACACACACACACACATCCCTAGACGACTTCGTCAAGCTCCTGGGCGGGAGAATAAGTGAGCGTTCAGGGGAGCCGCGAGAGACGGCCTGGCTTCGGCAGCGAATAAGCCTGGCCGTCATTCGTGGCAACGCCGCCTCCATTGTATTGTAGTATTGTGAATATGTGTACGCGTTTGCAAATATATTTGTTTGTGTCACACACACACACACACATACATACACACAAAGTTAGCCACAAAGTCCACGCGAAAACAAGCACACACATTTGCTACACATAGATTCAGGGTGGGTCATTTTGGATGGAGCATAGATTTTGGAATTGAGAGTTCCGCGGTTCGATCCTGGTCCGAGACCATTCTTAACATATGATTCACTGATTCAGCACTCAAGTTACGTTTGTAGATGGGCGCACAGAAGGGCGTGTCATACACGCTCAACCAACTGGAGCACACACAAGCAGCAAATAAAATTCACACAAACACACACGCACACACACACACACACAAACTGACACACACTGACACACTCACTGACCTCGACGTCAACGGCCAGTGCGTCGACCTGACCCAGGTCAATGAGCAGCTGATCAAGACCGTCAGAGGTGGCCACCCACGTGACCGGGATGTTGTCACAGTCGGCGGGCGGCTGGCCCACAAGTTCCTGCGTCGGCGCACACAAAAACCGCTCGCCAGGCTCAAACCGCTCCAACTCAAACTCGTACGGATGTGAGTAGCTGATAAAATACATACATAATTAATTACGAATTATACAATAACCACCCGGCAGTAAATGATGGTACCAGATATCAGTGATGTGTTGTGTCATGCATTCTGGGGAGGTGGCCCTCTCTAATACGTCTTCCGTCCTTGTGGTGTCATAGCGTGGAGAGGGTCGGTTCTGTGGTGTCAGCGAGCTGCACGGGACACACCTGTGTGTGTTCATAAGCTTCGGCTTCTTCCCGTGTAGCAGCTGTCACTTGTAACCTTTAATTTAATGATCAATTTATCAGCGCGACGGCAGTTTTCTCACTGTTGAGAGCCTTCCTCGTGGGTCTCCAGCAGAATGGCGAGCGGTCGCAGCGCGTGCGGCTTATCGCTGATAACTGGCACAAACGGCGAGTCTGCGGCGTTACTGACGCGCCGTGAGAAACTCAGCTGCGGTCGCTCAACATTGTGCGCCGTCCACAAACTGACCGCTCGCTGTTGCTGTTGTTGTTGTTGTGGCTGTTTTGAGACCGGCGACTGTTGAGTCTGTCAACACACACACACACATACATATACAGACGACACACACATATAATGCAGACAGACAGACATATACTGGACTGTTGAGTCTGTCAGTAAGCACACACACACGCATATACACGATCTTTGAACCTATCACCTTACACACACTCACACAGACAGACAAACACACAAACACATATATACACGACTTTTGAACCTATCACCTTACACACACTCACGCAGACAGACAAACACACACATATATACACGACCTTTGAACCTATCACCTTACACACACTCACGCAGACAGACAAACACACACAAACACACATAAATAGTAGGTGTGTATTACCCGGTTGGTGTTGAGGTTCCAGCGAGCATTGATGGCGGTAGGTGCGGTGACAGAAGCGGAGACGTTGCACATAACAGGCTGAGAGCCGGGTCGATTAACTCCGCTTGCTACGTCCAACTCACCGTTCTGTTGATCATGTAGGCAAATAACAGCCGCACATTTACGTCAATTTTGGCTAGATGGTGAGTGCATGTGACGAGCAACCGAGGGGTCCCCGGTTCAAATCCGCCGACTTGCCAAATATTATCAGTCATAGCAATTGACAGGATATTGCAGGAACAGTAAAGTCGAGAATGAAAGAAAAACAATGATTGATCAGTATAAACAACTGATAGACAAATACAAATAAATTATGAACTGCCAACATTTAAAAAACGAGATAACACTGGAGTACCAAGTGTAAAACTATTTATAAATAAATATCAAATATATAACACAATTTCTTTTGGAAATAACACGACAATTAGCATAAACTAATTCAATCCACCTTGAACCAACGATCTGTAGAAAACGTTTGGAGAAAACGTTCCGAAATATACTTGAATCACAAATGAGAGGAGAATCAGACACAAGCACAAGTGCAAATATCACTCCACATATAAAAAGAGATATTGAACCTACAAGACGACTCTACATGTTTGATATTTGATATGCAACCAAGAACTGGTGATAATTCACGAATTTTCAGTGCAGGCCAATATTTACAATTCTCTCGAGAATGTAATCGTTGGCCTCCGTGATGATGTCCAGTTTCTCCTGTACATCGGACGACACCAAATTTCCGCGAATATTGTATTTGCGCAACAACTTGGACATGCTGCCAGCACACACACACACACACACGTACACACGTAAGCGGCTAGCATTTCATTCATGCGCCCATCTTGAGCCAGAGCTAGAGGCTACATCCACAAGCTGCACGCACAAGAATTCAGCGCCTGAAAAACTGATCTATTCGGGAGCTGTTCTCTACCGACAAATACACAAGTCAAACAGGATCAGAAAGTCACAACATTGATAGTATCAGTAACAACGGCAGCTCAAACACCCAATTTACTCACAGTTGCTGACACTTTTTGCCGTGAATGTCTGTGATCAGTTTGAACTGTTTGTAGCTGCTGTAAAGTGCGTAGTTTTCGTCGCAGGGCACGCAGTTGGACAGCTGAGTCAAACGAGCCACGCTGGACATCGTCGCCTATGCAGAAAATAACACGACAAATAAGCACGATAAAAACGCCCATGCAGTATTCATGCAGACCATGCATTGCTCATCAAAGGATAATCACATAAAAACACCTTAATCGAGACAAACATTCTAAATACACGTTATTGAAAAAAATCCGAAAACGAAAATCGTAAAAATACCTTTGAATAAGCTTCCATGGCAGGGAGCTCCTTGGAGGACTTCATCGAATCTTCGGCCATGACAAACACAAGGTACGATAACAAGTACAAGATAAAAAAACAATAAACTAAATCACTACATAAAACATCCAGTAAAAAACAGCACCAGAAAACTTTCCCGATTATTCTAAGTATACCACGCGTTATTTGAGCCACGCCGCTGATGAATGAAGTGCGCACAGTACGACTCATATAATTATTTTGCCTAAATTTGTAGACATATGAGGTTTGATTGGCGCTAGTGTAGGTTTGCGCATGTTTCAGAAACGCCAAATTTAATATATCAGTGTGTGAACTTACACGTTGGTGTTTGCAGGTTGAGTGTTGCTGACTTACTTTGTATTGTTTCGCTCTATTTCTCTTCGTGACGCTCGAGGATTACCTAGTAAGTTTCTACCCGACATTTAGCCATCGGTATTGACCACGGAATGAATTTTATATTTAATTAATAATATACTATACATTTATTTTGCTTTGAACCAATGTTCCGTTTGTTTTTTGTCGTGGCATTGTTGGAAAGTGGGCATTTATTCGCCAACTAATCTGATTTTGTTCTTGTTTAATGTTTAATGTTGTCATATGCTGCGAACGATACATTATTTTTGGATTAACGTAGTAATAGTGTTCCCGTGCTCCACATTGCACAATAAAAGCTAGACTCGCGTGACCGGTGCAGCTATTTGAATGTATTGTATACGTATTTGTCAGGTAACAATAAGTGGAGAATATTCATAATCTTGTTTGGAAAGTTTGCTGCCGAAAGTAATTCGACACTTTTCAACGTGAAATTGCGCAGTTTGTCGCGGCATGTTGTGCTGATGGACACTGCCTGTGACGATGTCTTCCTCTACGACCGCCAGCCACTCAGCAACTGGTGTGACGATCCTCGACAGTTATGTGACGAAAACGACGCCACCGCCGCCCCGCCGTGTTGTCTCTGCGCCAGCAACGACGGACGCCATTTGGCTATTCTGAGCGCCGGCGGATCTGTTGAGATCCGTGACAATCACGACGCATTCGCCTCGCCAGTTGGTGTTTGTCATCTTTCCGAGAATCATGTCAGCTTTAGTTCTATCAGCGGCCAGCAGATGGCGTGGAACGGCAGTGGCCTGTTGTTGGCTGTTTGTGTTGACAGTCGGTGTTTGCACGTGCTCGATCAACGAGCCGTTCCTCAGTGCAGCACGCGCAACACTGCCGGCGATCCAGCCGCTGCTGCCGGCACTGCACCACACGATGCCGTCGTTCAAGTGATGTTTGACAGTCGACGCTGCTCGTTGACGCTTGATTCATCAGCGTTGACATCTGCTTCACAACAGCTCGTCGATTCCGATGAACGCGTGCTGTTGTTGTCTTCCTCCGGCTTATTGAAAGTGTTCAACGTGACTATCAGTCATCGTGATTATGAAGAGCAGCGACGGGAGGAAGGCGATGAACAGTGCAGCAACAACGAGGTGTCGCTCATGTTCTCATGCTGTCTACTGCTGTCTCCTGAAGATGTGTCCACTCGTCTCGCGCATGTCTCGTGCGCCACTCTGGTGTCGTCTGGCAGCGTGCTAGTGGTGGCGTCTGGCGGCGGCGGCTTGGCCGGTGACACGCGTCTGCAAGGTCTGGCGAGCTGTGAGGGTCTGACTGCGTGGCGTCTCATCGCGGCGCCGCCTTTTGTCGAGCCGTGTCTCAGTGACGCCGAACTCGACGTGCTGTCCAGCAGACACAAGTGGCTGCCTGCCTGGCGGCGCTGGCTGTGGTCCCGCGTGGCTTCCAGTCGTCACGGAGGTTCGCACGTTCTGGACGCTGTCACGAACTTGAGACTGTCGCCGGACGGCCGTCTGCTGGCCACCATGCATGAGTCGGGCGGTCTGTCGGTGTGGCGCGTGCCGTCGCTGCAGAAACTCAGTCACTGGCCTGCCGACTTTCAGCCACACTGCGACGCCGTCAGTCCACGGCTGCTCCAGTTGTCGACCGAGCAGAGAGAGCAGGTGCTCGACTCGTGGAACTTGCACGGCAGATTGTGCGACATCGGCTGGTGGACGTCCTCGGCGCTCGTGCTGGCTCGGCACGGTGGAGCTGTGAGTGTATGTCGGCTGCAGCCTGAACAGCACGCGCTCACCAGTCTGCTGGGCGACGAAGCTGAGTTTTTCGGCAGTGGTCCATTGGTGGCAGTCAGTGCCGCTGCTCCGGCCAGCCGGGTTTTTGTGCTGGAAATCGAGTGGTGGCGCTTGGATGTACCACGCGATGTTGTGGTGCCGAAACCCGGAGTTTTCGCCGCGCTGGGAGGATTGGTGCGACACTCACGCGCACTGCTCCACTGGCTCACTGATTGGGAACAATTTGACAGCCGGACAACAACAAGAAGCCGTCGACGCGCCACTCGCTCTGCGTCGGTTACCAGTGGACAGCTGCGTCGATTAAGTCCGAATATCATCGAAGATGACAGTGGTCGAGATGTGGTTGATCGTGATGAGGATGCGCCCGAGCGTGGCTGGCGTTTATGTTGTCTTCGTCGGTGCTCGCCTCAACAGCTACTCACTTGTCGGCTACACCAAGGCGAATACGGTGAAGCATTGGCTCTGGCTCGTCGCTTCTCGCTCGATACCGACAGCGTTTATCTGCACCAATGGCACGCTACTGTGCCAAGCGTCGATGCAGTCCGCCAGCACTTGTGTCGGGTGGACAACGCCGCTCTTGCCGTGGCCGAGTGTTGTTCGCGTCTGCCCGCCACTGCCGCCGCCGCCCGTCTGCTCATCGAACACGGCTTGCGTCTGACAGAGCCGCCGTCCGACCCGCACCCGCCTCAACCGTCAATGGTAGAAGCGCGACTACGTCTCTTGTCGCACGCCGAGAGCCTCAGCGTGTTCCTGCAGTTGCTGGCGGTTGATGGGAGGGGACGAGGACTCGACGAGGCACCAGACTCATTGTTCGACGCCACTCAGTACGGCCGATTTCGCGACACATCGCCGCTGCGCTCCGCCCTGGAGTTTGCGCGTCGCGGCGATTGGCGACGACTGTTGTGCCTGCTGAAAACTCGTGCTGAATGTCTGCGTCCGTGGCGTCTGAAGTTGCTGTCTCAGCTGCCGGTGAGTATGTCGCCACTGCGCTACGCTCCGCTGCTATGTGAAATCGACAACAGACCCGTGTATGAGACGGCAGCGGCAGTCACCACACACCACCAGGACTGGCTGGACAAGTGGGGGCATCTGATGACACCGCCGAGCATCAACGACGACCAGAACGCAGTCGACTGTGGCGGTATGATGCACGAGTGTGCGTCATACGCGCCTTATCTGCCGGACGCCGCGGTGAGTGCAGAGATTGTCAGTGAGTGGTATTGTCGACGAGCCGAGCATATCGTGACGGCTAGCAACCTGCCGGAATACGGCGTGCAGCTGCTGGAAATGGGCGTGGCGAACGAAGTGGACGCGCTGGATGCGTTGCTACAGCGTATGCGCACCATGTGCACCCTGGTCTACTCCGGGGCCAGCTGTGTCAACATCTCGCTGCGCCAATTCTCGCAGCTGCCTGAAAAGCAGCTGTTGCAGCTGCTCACTGCCGATGTGGACGCCGATAATGTCGATAAACTGTTGGCAGAGCGCATCGTGCCGTTCTTGCAGCAGCTGCCGGCACAGCAGTCGGCTCAACTGTTGGCTGACTGGCTGGTGGCTCGTGCAGAAACAGGAGCGGCTGGACTGCAAGTAGTGGCGCGACTGGTGGATCTGCTCATCTCGGACGAGTCAGAGTTTGTTGGCTTGATGACGAACGGATGTCTCGCGACGGCTATGGTGCGATGTGCGGCCGCGTGCGACAGTGACGCAGACACCAAATTGCTGCGCCACCTGCTGGTATGCGCCACTTCAGCCGCCGTCGACAAATCCGCCGCAGTACGAATCACTCGTGCCACCCTGAATCGGCTGGCTGCGGTGGAACTACTGGCCGACGCGTTCACTCGGTCGGTGTCTGTATCGCAACTGGCCAACTGGACCAACGACCGCGACAGCTGCTTGGCTGTGCTCAGTTCTGTGTGTCGCCGACGTTGCGGCGGTGACGTTCCCGTCGATGGTCGCAGTGAATCTGGCTGGCGCTGTCTGGTAGCCGATGCGTGCTCCTTGCAGCGCCTGGCTCTGCCCGCCCTATCAGTGGCCGAGTGTTTGGACGCGTGCGTTGTGGCGCTACTCGTGTCCGCCTCACAGCCAGCCCATCTGCACTTAGCTCGCGATGTACTGTTCTCGCCGGAGCGTCGAGTCAATCTGCTGCCGTCCACTGTGGCGTGCAGTGTGGACCACTGGTGCCAGTCCCCGACGGCCGCCCCCCTCCTGCTCGTCACTGCTGCACGTGAGCTGTTCGACTGGGCAAGTTCAGTGTGCGACCCGACTCTGCACGCCGCCCGGCAGATCCTCCTGCTGGCGCCCGGCTGTACAGCTGCCGCCGCAAGCGTCGAGCTGCAGCGAGAACTGGCGCTGATCGACAGCTGCGCGTGCGTGCGGCAGCTGGGAGTGGAGCAGCTGTTGCCGCTGAAACTGCGAGCGGCGCGCAGCAGTGGTGGTCGCTGGCTGCTACACACTTGTGTGGCGAGCGTGTCTCAACGCGGCCCGCTGCACCGCCACTACGACCAGCTGCTGCAACTCACCAAGCTGCTGCAGCTGCCCGGCGGCTGGCAGCTGCATCATCTGGTGGCTGCACGAGCCCTGGCCGCCGGCGAGCCAGACACGGCGGTGAAGGCGTGTCACGCGCTGGCCGCTGAGTGTGGAGGAGCAAGTGCCTGGCCGTTGTTTGTCCGCCTGGCGCAGTGTGACGCTGTGGACTTAGCACAGCGTCGCTTGGCTGTAGAACGCGCCGTCCGCTCGTGTCCGGCACGTCATCTGCCGCGTCTCCTGCAAGTACAGCGTCAATTGCACGAGCTGGAAAACACCGCCACCGCCGCTGATGCGTCGTCTGCGTCGCGTGCCGGAACACGAGGCATCGTGACAACGGCGTCGTCGGTGATTGAGGCGACTTCAAGAACGGCTGTCTCGCTCATCTCGCTTGCCAGCTCGGCGGAGGATCAGTGGACGTCGCTGCACGCCGACACCGCCGAGGACCGGCACATGAGCACCACTGTTGATTGCTGCATTGCTCGGGCTTATGTTCTGCCTGCGTTCTACGGCGATCTGTACACTGGCAGCCGTCGCAGCAGTAATTCAGCAGCGACCGAGGATTGCACGTGTGTTGCAACAAGCGGCTGCAGTTGGCGAGTGTGTGATGGTCGTGTGTTCAGTGACCGCGATGACGTCAAACACTTGAGTACTTTGCTGAGACGGGCGTTAACGCAGGACAACGACGCCGCTGCCACTGTGTGGAGCCAGTGTGTGGACAAGGATTGGCAGTTGGTGGTAATTTTGGCGGCCGCCGGCGTGCTGGGTGTCTTTCGCCAGCCCGAGCAATCGCTGGCGGCGCTGTACGGCCGGGCACTGCGAGTTCTGCTACGTCAGCGCCGTCGCCGTGGTCACTGTGATGACGACGTGTTCCAGTGGACTGTCAAGCGTGTGCTGGTCGAGGCGTCCCGATCCACCGCCTGTCAGCTGTCCCTACTGCTGGCTCCTGTCGAGCGGCAACTGCTGGAGAGGCAATTGGAGGCCGTGTCGCGTGCGTCGACGGTCGATGGTACCTCCGATGTTACTGTGGATGCGTCACGATTTGTCGCTGACGCGCAGTATCAGCGAGACTTACTGTTGCCCCTGGCCTCCACCGACAGTTCACACACTGCCGCCCTTTTGTGGCGACTGAGCGCGCACTGCGGCCGTCAGCTGAGAGACGACCTGGCCGTTAATCACGTGGTCTTCCTGCTGGCCGGCGGAGTCAGCGTGCGGCGACTGCGACGACTGATGCGGCAGAGACGACTGGCGAAGTACGCTCTTGTCTGCGGCGAGTTGCCCGCGCTGCTGCAAGCTCGTGCCGCAGAGACGGTGTCGGGCAGTGACTGGGAGCGATTGGACTGGCTGTACCAAGTGCTCGAGCGAGCTTGGCACCGGCGTAACAACAAGTCAGGTGGTACCGGCACGCCAGACGCAGCGCAGCAGCTTGACGAATACGACGCACGTTGTCGACTGGTCGTGTTGATGCGGGAACACGCAGCTTCTTGCGCAGATACTGCGGGGGTGATGGTGGACTTCTGGCGCGTGCTAGCCACTGACACCACTGTGCCGTCGCACGAGGGGCATTTGTGGGCTCTGTTGTGCGCCGCAAATGTAGATGAGATCGCGACATTAGTGGCGCGCATGACGTCGGTGTCTGTCTCTGCGTCGCTGGTGCACTCTTGCTGGGTGTGCAAGTGTGTCATGCACGTGCTGTCACCGCCTCGAGCGCAGCACGGCGACAGTTGTGGTACAGCAGGCGTCCTCTTGCCGGACGTGTTGAGTCGGCTGGACCGGCACGTCAAAACTCTCACTGCCGGCGAGCTGGAGGAATGCGCGTGCTGGCTCGTCTTCTCCGACCGTGTACTGGACAGCGGTGCAGGTCTGACGGCCAGACAGCAACTAATAGCCTGGCTACAACATCACGCAGAGGCCACACAAACGGCCGAGTCACGCGCTGTGGTTGAACGATTGGTTGCATGGAGCGAACATCTGGAGTATATGGAGTGGGACTTGTACTGCGAGCTAGCCACCAGTGATGACGTCTGGGAACGTCGCTTCGCTCGCTGCTTCGACCAGAGCCGAGGCGAGGACGAGCTTGTGATGCGAGCCCTCGACCTGCTCGTGACGGAGGGGTGCGGCGGCGAGCAGTTGAAGCGCTGCTTGTCCGTGCTGCCCATGCAATGTGCTGTACAGCCGGCCGGCGCAATTTGCCACGCAATCAAGACCTGCCTCGGTGAGGCAATCTGCGAGGAAGATCAGCGGGCGGATGATGAGGAAGATGATGTTGATGACGAGAGATGGGCAGGGATGATGACACATCTGGACGGTATTGGCACGTGTATCGGGTCTTGTCTGCAGTCGGAGTTTTTCTCACCTCAACATCTCGCCTCTCAAATAACACAGGTTTGTGACGGGTGCAACTTGCCGGCGCGTGCTCGCACGAGGATCCTGCGGCGTTTGACTCGCGCCTCGACCGCACTGAGCAGTTGTCTTGTTGAGGTGCTGCATGCGGACACGCAGCGAACGCTGTCGCCTCTGCTAGTACACGTGTCGCCGGCTGATACGCAGACAGAAGTGGCGCGGTTGCGGCTGTTTGAGCGCGCCCTGACTGCCTCCTGTTGCAACGACAGCGCAATTGCCAATTTGCAACGTATTCATGACGCACTGCGGATGTGGCCCGATTTCGCAGCTGAGGTCTACGCAGACCCGGCCGTCAACCCCGTGTTGCGAGTGTGTGAGCGTCTGTTGGAGCATGCAGATCAATCAGACGGCCAAAAACTGCTGCTTCAACTCGTGCACGTGCACTGTCCCTCCGCCAGACTGCCGGCCACACAGCTGTGTCGTCTGCTAGAACGGCTGCGAGCTGCGGACCAGCTGCAGCTGTCTGCCCAGCTGTCTTTATGCAGTGGCGTGGCGGGAATGCAGTCGTTTGCCGTGCAGGACAGTTGTGATGCCGTAGAACAGGGCGAGCAGTGGCCCTTGCAGCCAGACTGGCTACAATGTCTCATTGACAAGGGAGTCATGCCGCTGCTGGTGGGAGGACCGCTGTACGAGGTGGCAGTGAGTTGCGTTAGCGAGCAGCAACTGCCGTTGATAGCACAGCAGTTGAGGGACGCAGGGCTGAATCTGGAAGCAGCCAGGTTACTGGTGGAGGCACGCTCATGCACGACTCACCAGCAGCAGCAGCAGAGGACATTATCGGCGGTGAAGACGGCCGCCAACACGATATTCTCGCGTCTCATGCAGCAATGAAGCCACTGAATGGGCCGTGCCTCGTTCCTCACACACACATGTGCCTCAATGTTCCTTTGTGATTTTAACTGTTGTCTGTATCGCATATGTTATTAGTCTATCGTGCAAGATATATGGGTCTAGATGTTTATCCACGCGTTGTGTATGCAATATAATATCGCTGTTGCCATGAATTACATTTTTCAGTGGAAATATATACAGACAAGAAAGCACGAGAATTCCTAGTTGTTTTTCTGTCCTGTTTTCTTGCGCTGAACTGTCGATAATCATGATAGATCAACACTCAACATCACACAATATTTGTATTACAAAACCAGAACACATGTGTTCTCATAGTCCCTGGATTACATCGTCAGACTTTCATATAGTGTGTGTGTGTGTGTGTGTGTCGTGGTGCACGTGCGTACGACCCCTCAGTTTGGCGTCTGTACTGATATTCTTGAATGGAGTGGAACCTGCATAAAACACCAACACGCGATCATAATTGTTCCAACAGTCTTATCCGCCATCAAAATGTAAACATTCAAGTTTGAGACATAGTTTAGTTGTAATATTATAGTAGTTATATATAGTAGTTGTATAGTAGTATAGTTGTAATATCATTGTATAGTTGTTTAGTTTAGTTTGAGACATAGTTTAGACATAGTTGAGACATAGACAAATTTCAGACATTCAAGTTTGACACAACACACTGACACTCACTGACACCAGTAGCACGTGGTTGATGGGGGGGGGGTCAAACACCCCCTTAGCTCGAGCCAGCAGCCGCCTGCATCATTCTCCACTCATCCTGCAGTGTGTCAAATCATAAACGGTTATTCAGCGTCAAAAATCCGGCGAACAAAATCACTAAAATTATGCAATTATATCAGTGACCTTATAACTACAAAACTCTATATAATTAAAATACCGGAAACACACTGAAAGAAACATTCGCTTGCCATTTCAGAAGAAACTGGAAAGTGAAAAACCTGGCCAAGGGGAAATTTTTTCCCATTTAAGAACGCATCCTGAACACTGCAGTAGATTAGCACAGAGCTCATGTATGATTGTCCAAATTGATCTAAATATAAAACAAAGAAAAGATCACGCACAAATAATACATATAGACACACATAGAGAGAGTGAAGTAAGGGTGGCAGAGGTACGCTTGACGGCACCTGCGCCAGCCGAACATCGTTGGTTTGCGCTGGAGATCCGGGGCACGGCACCAGTACGAGGTTGGTCATTCCACCGGTAGATGGCAGCATTGGAAAGACGCCGGCACATGGGGACAGCGAGGCAGGCCACACAAACTGCTGACAACCATGAGGCCAGTAGGAGAACAGGGGTGCCAGTGGTGGCGGCAGCGGAGTGGTGGCGGCTGGTCGCGCCACCAAACAACCGGCCGACATCCAGGCAGCCAGATCACCGGCACCGGGGTAGAACGACTGGTCACGACAGCATGAGATCAGCTCATTTAACTCATATACCAGACTTGGCATGTGTATTGGTATGTTACTCGAATGATAACACACAAACTCACAAGATAGCAAACAAATACGCTCACATATACTATCCTTTTTCTGCTTTCTATTTTTTGCTCCTGTGTAATATCATTTTAGTTTATTCTTTCATCTCTTTCTTCGCTTTTATCTCATTCTTGTCCTCTGTGATTATGTTAATGCTTTTCAGTCGTTCTTGCGCAATAGTGATGTAAACGTTGTGTCCGTGTCACCTGCTGCATATATTGTTGTTGTTGTTGTTGTTGTTGTTGTTCATAATAGCGGGGATGTTGTTGAGTGGTGGCCTGATCGGTGACAGTGCAGTGTTTGTGCACGAGATTTTGTTGTTCCGGCACTCGCAGTCTGAGCAGAAACAAGTTACCACTGGACGATGACTTGCCCCTGTTCTTGCTGGTCTGATATTGTGTGCTGTCCACGCCACCCTGACCGTTGTACAAAGCAAATTATTATTCCTTGATTATTCCTTATTCCAATACATTTAACCTTTCAAAATTAACAATGAAATCTATGAGGGAAGATTTTATTATTTTTGTTGGATGAAATAGAAGAATAAAGTGAATGATTATTGGTCGAGATCACGTGATAAATCCAGTAATGTTCCTTCACTAGCTCGTTTTTAGACGAACTCATTTTAGGAGATTAGATAAATAAATACCAATTTTTCTCGCCTGTTTTTTGACGGCAGCGGCGACATTCAGACGGCGATCACCAAAATATACGGACGGCATCTGATAAGACAAACCCCCCGTATACACAAATGAACATGTGTGTGTGTCCTATCATACTTCGTTTATTTTCAGAACAAATATGACTCAGAATCATGGGCGTAAATCCTGGGGGGTATATATCCCCCGACAAATTGGCTGGGAGTATGAATATGCAATTATACCCCCCGAGAATTCTGCTGAGTTCAGTTCATTGGGTATATTATCATGAAAATCAGCATAGAAGGCAAATGGCAATAGGCCAAAAATGCAAGAAATTATAAATATGTGAAGAATTATATTACGCAATACACTTTTCATTGATGTATTTGTATGTTGTAATTGAATAGGTCGTAAATAGTTGAGGGTCTCATGCAATTGGCCAACTGAGTCAACTTTGAACAATAATGCATGATGGCTGTCATCCCCCCCGAGCCTCGACACAAATCTACGCCGATGCTCAACAGTTACAAATTGGAAAAAATGGTTTTTGCGCTCCGCAAAAAACGTGCTAACTAATTTCCCAAGCCATCACTTGAAAATAAAATTACAATAAACAAAATTTGAATGTAAGAGAGAAAAAAGTGAACAAAAGTGGGAATATTATTAACAAATATATAATTTTGAGTAATAAATACAAGTAATTTACATAGAACAATTTAAACTAAATCAATTAATCAAAATGTGTTTAGTTATTTGATAAAAATACTAACTGGAACAGTAAAATAACGCCAAAAAATTCAAGCTAACGCAATAACATTTTAAAAACTGAAATAATTCGTTAAAAATATAAGAATATAATGAAACAAAACTGGAAAAATTGTTGAAGAATTGGTCTAACATCCTGCACAATAAAAATAACAATTATTATTTATAATCTCACCTCAGTGCGCACCCATTTGGCCTCACTGACACTCTCGTAGGTGACGAACCCGTAGCCCCTGGAGGAGCCGTTTTTATCTTGAATAATACGAGCTGTGCGAACGCGGCCAAATGTCGAGAAAAGCTCGAATAATTGCGTTTCAGTCATGCAGTCAGCTATGCCTCCCACAAAAACCCTTCACACGACAAGCGAGAACATAACCAATGACAAAGATTGACAAATTAAAACAACGATTCATAAACAAATTAAAATACAGTGTATTTAATTATCAAAGTTTCATTGCTAATGGGAATAGATTTGAGGAAAAAATTGACCGTAATAACTCAGTAATATACATAGATAAATTAATATTATAAGAGAAACTACTATAGAACGAAAATAATAAAAGTTAAGGGTGTTTCACGAGTTCAAGTTCATTTTTGATAGTATTGAATACAAACAAATACACAAAAAACTTTTTGACACTTTTTTGCAAAATAAAAATATATATAATAAAAACACTCAAATTTACAAGTTAGATAGAAGCGAATGAAAGACACATGCTTGATAGCAAGCGTGAACAAAATACAATAATAAGGATATTTACACAGAAAAAGAGAGAATTCATGACTGCACACTTGTTGGTCATAATCACATCAATAATCACCCCATACACACACACACACACACACACACACACACACACACACACACACACACACATACACATACACCGCACTACAATACTATCGTCCACATCTGTGTAATCTAAACCGCTATCACCGCTTCCCCACAAGAAACACACACACGATTTTCCTCACAGGAAAGCGAAGCGATACACACACACACACACATACACACACATACACACAGAGACAAGAAAAACAGTTATCTGACACCCATGTCAGCTAATACTAAGCTTATAAGATAATAATTATCAAATTAAGGTATAAAAAATCAAATTATTTGACACACAACACGAGCTATAAACAGAACACTAAAATACCACGATTTATTTGTAAAATTAAAACGAGCGCTTATCAAATAGAAACCCACACACACACATGCATTATTCAAGAAAAATTATGATAATAATCTAGAAGACGCATAGCAAAAAACGCACGAGAAACACAGACCAATAAAACACAGTGGAAACTGTCTAACAAAAACACACACAAATCTACACTGAAAATTACTTCATTTCATTCAATTAAATTATAAATAAAACAATTAAATACAAAAACACACACATACACATATTATAAGGAACATTAAAATGAACAATTATAGACGTATAGTTTCGGTCTTTATTCAACAACAAATTAATTATTACTTGTGGATACAGATATTTTTCACTGAACACATACAAAACACATGTTTGTCTATTTTTGAGCAGAAAAAAGCAGAGAATAGTAGACCTGTTTGGAATATAGGTGCCTGTGGAGTGAACATCGTTGCCGTGATCTCTCTGAGTCTTCATAATGTCATTATTCTTCATATCACCAACTAGTCAACCAACTCGTAGCACTGAAACAATCAATAAATAACAGATAACTTTCTAATTTGCCACAGTAAGCAAGCGTTGAACTACTTCAAATAAGGTATTTTTCACAACCAACTTCACCACTCACCGTACACCACATCACAGAACAGTTTGTTTGTATGAGTGTGTGTGTGTGTGTTGCACAGTAGTTTAAAACCACAAAAACACCCAGTGAATGCAATGGCAGATGACAAATGCAATCACACTCATTCAACACTGACTGGCTGGGCGAGAAATTTATAAGTCACGTGCATTGATGTCACAGGGTACTTTGCCAGATAAGCATGCAATAACACTAACCAACACACACACAAACACACACACACACACACACATACACACAAATATAAACACGAGCAGCACAGAACAGGTTGCACGGAATTTTAAGCAAAATCTAAACATGGTTGCAGAGTTGATTCCAGCATAAATTGTACACTAGGAAACAATTTCAATAGCAGACGGTTAAATGAACAAAGAAAGTACATTTATATGTGCGTGTGTGTGTGAATATATATATGCTCAGTAAATAACGATTTCGACCAAAAATAACAAATAAAATTAGTTTCCTTTTTTCCCATTTGATTTGGACCATGATTTTGAAGTAATTGGATATAATTTGTCAACGTTTGTCGCGAAAAAAACACCAGTTTTTCTGTTAATCAAGATATTATCTTCTCGCTATAATCAATCCTCTCAACTTTGATCAATTATTTCAGTCCGGATAATAACTATATATATTTATATATACATTTGAAATATTTAATGTGGAATTTAATTAAGAAGAAATCAATAATATTTCTGCGGTTTTCCACACGCTCAAGACATGGCGATCAAAAGCGAAATGTTTGCCCTGCGCGCGCCAATATTCAACTGCAAACAGAGCAGCTAGCACGAGCTAGCACGAGCGAGCTCAGTCTCAACAAACTGGGAGTGCCACAACCGATTGCGCAGGTGTCGCAGAACAATAATTTTTGTCAAGTTGAAAGTTCAAGCGAGTCTCGTGACATCTACACAATGCAACCTCCTCTGAAAGCAGACCTCTGAGGCTCCCTCTACTTGAACCGCCCCTGCGCGAGCTACTCGCCCGGGCGTTTTGCCTGACCAAACGACAAGCAGAAACGCCACGTGACGCCATTCTATAAAGAAGTAGACAAATGTAAAATGTCAAATGTGCGCTAATCTTTGTAAATGAACATAAACGCCTCACATTTGACAATTTCAGCGCGGCGTTCACAAGGAAACATACGTTTATCAAATCAATGCAGAAAATATGCGACTAAAATAGCGCAGGATTAGTAAGCAACTGATCACGTGCTGTGAAATATAAACATATTTCCAACCATGCTAGTTTTAATGGCAAAACTAAAACGGATCAGACATTTAGATTTACAATATCGGAGAACACACTCAATTAAGCACTCACATGGAAATTTCAAAATGTCCTCAATTCTAGAAATATAAGGCAAAAAATAGACAACGCTGGTATCTCAAGCAGCTGAGCGAAAATTTTGCATCTCAAATTCACAAAATCCTATATATGGATCAATATAGCATCTTTTTGAACACCTTCCAGCTTCAATTAAGATGTGCAATAAAGCATATACTGCTAATACATCGCTGAAAATCCAATCAGAACTGCACATCAGAGCTCAAAAAAAACTTCCTATATATATATGATAAACGTAAAAGATACCTAGTCAAAAATGAACAGAAATAGTGGACAGACTAGAGGCATAAAAACTCACCATAAAAAACAAGAGCTGAACGCGGGCAGTAACACAATCACACACACACACACACACACAAACACGATGAAACACACACACACACACACGATGAAACACACACACAAACAGGCGTTGAAGCACACACACAGACAGACACACACACAGACACACAACCACGAGGCGCTGGCTTTCAACGCAAACTGATCATCATTTCAACTGATCCAGTCAGATTGCTACACGTCATCTGATGACGTCATACTTGCACGCGCTTGCTGTCACAGTAATCCTTCACCAGGTACGATATCACATGTGTTTGTACGCGCGTGTGTGTATGGAGTTTGCAAATCGTCACGTGCATGCGTCTGTCTGTATGTCTGTCTGTATGCGAGTGTGTTTGTATCAGTGGTGGATCGAGCCTATGAATTTAGGGGAGTTACAGTCATAGGCCAAGTATATGAAATTTTATATGACAAATTTCATGTGAAAATTGTATGTCATGTGTGAATGCGCGTAGGTCACAGGTGTGTGTGAGTGTGTATGTGTGTGTGTGTGTGTGTGATTGTGTGTGTATGTGTGCTTGCGTGTGTGTGTGTGTGTGTGCTTGCGTGTGTGTGTATATATGCATGTGTGTGTATAAGTGTTTGTGTGTGTGTGTGTGTGTTTCTGTGTTTGCAGACTTTAGCAGTCAATTGCCATTGAGTTGAGTGTGTGTGTGTGTGTGTAATGGCGCGAATAGTTTCACACATACACACTCACACACACACACACACACATACACACACACACACTCACAAACACACACACTAAACACCTGTTATTTACAAGCGCGTGTGTGTGTGTGTGTGTTGTTAGCTTCGAGTAAGCGACAAGATATTTTCCCATCTAGTCATGCGTACACACACACACACACATACACGTTACTTCCGTCATGCATGTGTGTGTGTGTGTGTGTGTGCAAATATGGAGCCAGGGATTTGTGCGAGGTTAGCTAAATATCCGTTTGATACATAGAGTAGATTTATATCATGAAGATTTTAACTGAAAAAATCCATAATTTTATATATAATGAGTAGTTGTTGTGTAGTGTCTTTATAGTATTAAATTTTCCAACTAAATATATTGCTTTAGAAAAAGCACAGAAAATGATAAAAACACGAAAAAATCATCAAAATGAATCGCCTGAAAACATTTATCTATATTTCATATTTCCTATTGTGTGTTATATGAATGACAGTAAAATAAAATTAACTAAATGAGATTACTAAAATATTTTTCAATCAGACAAAAATGCATGTATATTTTTATTTCTCATCACGTGAACAATTACACTTAAATCAAGAAAAAGTCGTCTTTAATTGATATCCGAATGATCTTGTCTTTTTCCACCGTGCACTATGAAAACGCCAAACTTGGCAAACTGCCACGAACTGCATCGGTGGCGGTTTTCACATAAGACTTGGCTGAATTTTTGATCAGCTCGGTGAGATCGAGGTGCTTGAGCGCAGTTTCCACGTGACATTGCGCTTCAAACTCGATAATTTTCACAATATTGTCGCGACATCTGTGAATGAATAGTCGACTGACGGCTGCTGCCACGGAATCAACGGGAAACAGATCGTCACACTCGACATTCAAGCCACTGCACATCACACGTGACGAGTTACAAGTGTCGCTCACCGTAATCGCTCTGCACAGACACATCAACGCCTTCACAACACCACGACACACACACACACACACAAGTGCAACTGAATCTGACATCCACACTCCATTTTTATAAATATTCCACTTATTTTAACTGGCCTTATATCAGCGGTTGCGTTTATAATTATTAGCTGCAATGATATCAATAATTATGACAGTAATATAGTCGTAATAAACTCAGCAACGAAAATACTTGTAATATAATTATTAGGAATAATAATTCAATAGTTTGATGATGATGATGAGATTGATGAGTGATGGGTACTCGCCCGATATTAACCAGTTCCAGCGAGCTGACAATAACTTGTAGTTGATTTGTGTTGATTCGCAGTTTCAGTCGGACATCCACTTCTTGCACATCGGCAGTCAGGTCAAATGAGACGTCCACTTCAAGCAGACTGGCCCTACAGTGACTACACACCTGTAGTACCCCCCCCACACAACACACATCAACAGTCTACATTCTAGATCAGTGGTTCCCAACCTTTTCTAGTGTGCGGCAGCCTTGGCAAGCCTTTCGAAATTTCCCGGTACCCTTATAAGGAAATATATATTGAAAATCCCCGTTGTTTTTATTATATTTTTTTCATTTCGACATTTTGCATCGGTGTAACAACATCTTATACATAGATAGGAAACTTTTCTTTACACTGAGCCTTCTATTACAAAAAATGGTATTATAATACAAATATGTAATTTTGTCCCCTGAATTTTGGCGGCACATCAAAAGATTTCACTGACTGACTGCTCTAGATTCTTAGTATTATGTTTATTTCTAGGCAGGTACAGACATTTTATTCTACCATGCGATGGCTCCATCTACCAGAAGCACCCAAAACTAATGATGAAAGAAACAACAGTCATAAGAAAATATCTAATAAAACACTAGACTACTCATAGAGAAACGTGCAATAAACTGAGTGAGATAACATGATAAAATAAAATGAAAATATATAGAAATTTTATATATTCAATGTGAAATTGGTGTAAAATTCCAAAATTGATGTAAAATTCCAAAATTGGTATAAATTTAAAAAATGGTGTAAAATTCCAAAATTGGTATAAATTTAAATATTGGTGTAAAATTCCAAAATTGGTTTAAAATTCCAAAATTGGTTTAAATTTCAAAATTGGTGTAAAATTCTAAAATTGGTGTAAAATTCCAAAATTGGTGTAAAATTTCAAAATTGGTGTAAAATTTCAAAATTGGTGTAAAATTTCAAAATTGGTATAATTTTCCAAATTGGTATAATTTTCAAAATTGGTGTAGAATTTCAAAATTGATGTAAAATTTCAAAATCCAGAGCTTATTTAATCACAACATATTCCCTGTGTATTATTAAGTATCTATCTTACAAGCAGGCTATTTTTTTAAATATACTAAATTTTCAGAGGAGCAGCGTTGAAAACATCACGTGCCGTTATTTTATCGGCCACCACAATTGTCTCAAGAGACAGCCAGTCTTCTTGCAGTGTCAGTACGGCGTCTCCTCGCCTCGTGAACGAAGACAAACCGTGCAGTTCTGTGCGACTAAACTCCACGCGTGCACTCAATGTAACAAACAAACACTGTCAACAACAGCACGGTTCAGTGTGACAGTGCGTTATAACTCACTTCACGATTCTCCATGATTTATTCGTCGTGTTAGAGTGATACCAGAGATAATTTCACAAAAATAGAAACGCCTTATTAAATCATTAGAAAATCTTGTTTTATTATTCATATAATATATTTTTATCTCTCCCTCTTCTTCGTTATCTTCTTCATGCATTACTTTCTTTCGTCCTGCATTTCTTTATTACCTTCATCAATCGTAAGACTTGGCAGCATTCGATGTGTGTGTTTACAATTTATTTATTATTATACCGTGATTATGATTAATTAATTAATTATTCGTATTGTATTTATTGTGTCTCTGTAGAAACATGTTACATTGATGAAAACTACTAAAAAACTTACCCTTCAATAAATATACATGGCACACGTGTGTGTGTGTAAGTGTGAGTTTCATAGAAAAACTTGCATTAGTTTGACACAATTGATATTTGTGTTGATAATCTCGTGTGTCCCCGGGTGGGGAGGGGGCAGCAGAGAGAGGGGCAGCATGTTACCTTGCGCTCATACACACACTCATCGTCGGCTAGTTTCATTGGCTCCAGTTTGTGGGATTTCACTAAATCTTTGTAGATTTTCACTGCGTTGTCGACAAAAGCGTTGGCATCCTCGTCTGTGGCGCTGCCAGATTGACTCTGCACGTGCCGTCTGTCACGTGCGCCAGTTTCGCCGCGATAACAGACAGTAAAATTAATACACTCCATCCAGCGCTATAATCCGTGACAAAATTAGGCTATAGCTATTCTGTGATATAATTGAACAAATATTACGAGCCAGTATTTCAACAATTAATATGCAATTTTATTATTAATAATATGATGATTTTATGCGTAATGTTTACTGTGTGAAAATATGCTCAACTGTGAGTCATTTAGTCTGTTAATTTCAGTACGTGTCTGTGTGTGTGTCAGTGATTAACCCTAATTATAATCGTCTCGTGCAATAATAATATTTATCAGTCAATATGCTGCATAATGTATAATAATTACTGGATAACGTTGTTGAGATTAACTGACACCATATAATGATAAACACATTGACACTCTCTCTGTATAAAATATCCTTGAATATTACCCACAATCACTTGAATTATTGTCCAATGTTCAAAATATATTTGCCCACATGATTCAAACCAGTTCAACATTTATTATGATATTGATGTGTGTTTGTGTGTGTATGTGTGTGTGTGTGTGTGTATTTAACCAAGAGATACTCACTTGAGCATCCAAGACAGCCACTTCTTAGTAACCGAGTCCTCGATGTTCTCCACTCCGTCCTTCAACAGGCTCGCAAGACTGCCCGAATGATCCTGCTGTTGTTGTTGTTGAGGTTGTTGAGGTTGGGCAGAATCAGATTGAGCACTAGCCAGTGAAGAACGACTTGCCCGCAGTAATCTCGACACGGCGTTCATTGTCTAGAATCTGGACTCTCTAGTATCTAGAATCTACAACCTGGAAACTCTAGTATCTAGCGTCTGGAATTTAGAGGATTTGGTATCTAGCACGTGGAGAATCTAGTATCTATAATATAGACCTAGACGATCTAATATACAGAGTGTAGAACCTGTAGGACCTAGTACCTAGTAGTCTAGCTACTACGATAGCTAGTGGCTGTCTTATCACCTAGAGGATCGAGTATCTAGAGTCTATAATCTGGAGGATCTGGTGTCTAGAGTCTAGAACCTGGAGGATCTGGTGTCTAGAGTCTAGAACCTGGAGGATCTGGTGTCTAGAGTCTAGAACCTGGAGGATCTGGTGTCTAGAGTCTAGAACCTGGAGGATCTGGTGTCTAGAGTCTAGAACCTGGAGGATCTGGTATCTATAACCTGGAAGATCTGGTCTCTAGAGTCCTGATACTCCCCACACGCTGTTGCACGTGAGCCCAGCACTCGCGGGCACAACACAGCACAATTTCCTGCTCAACTACAACTACAACACCTACTAGTCGCGCAACTATATGTGTGTGTGTATGTGTGTGGCTTGACTGTGCAATTGCACATACGATACGGCAAAAAACAAACGTGATACGCACATGTGTACCTGTGTTTGTGTGCGTGTGTGTGATGACAGTGGTGTTTTGACGGTCACACACACACAAACACACACACACACACACACACAAACACACCTGTGGAAAACACCTGCCATTATTAGTTCGCTCGTAAGACACTATGTCAGCACTGTGTGTGTGTGTGTGTGTAAGACAGGTAAAATCGGATGACACCAATTTTACCAAGATCACCGTATCGGTGACACACTGACATGTGTGTGTGTGTGTGTGTGTAGCAAGCTTTTTTGTTCCAAGTCTGTTTGATTAAACAACACCACAATCGTGAATAGTAAGCATGTTGAATGAGTGCATAATTTGTGCACCAGCAAAACGATAGCTCACCGACTAGATGCACTGATGGGCTGTGATAAATATCAAATTTTGATTTAAGCAGATGCAACATTTTCCTACATATTTGCTTCACTTTATTTCAGGGGTTCCCAACCTTTTTCGCTCCGCGACCCACAGGACAGATCCGGAGGACTCCATGACCGCCCAGTTAAAAATAAGAGAAGTTAGAAAAACACCTTTATACTGAATTATTATCACATTCAATACTGTAATGTCATTGTTATTGAATTTTTTCGAAAATACAAAGAAAAAACATCAGGTGTTCATAAGATGGATTTCTTTTGCAAATTTTAACGGAAGCAATTTTTTTTCTTCGCGACCCTCCAAAGGAATCGCGACCTACTGGTTGGGAACCACTGATCTATCTGCTTCTTCCTCAACTCTTTCAGCCTCTCTTCCTCTCTCCTCTGTTTCTTCCTTATCATATCTGCTTATTTTCTTGCTGGGTTATTGATGAAATGATTGTTATCACGAAAATATTTAACCGCCCGACAAAAAACACATGCATGTGTGAAATTCTGCAAAAGACACACACACACAAGTTTACTAGAGTGGTGTACGAATGGGAATGAGATTAAACCCAGTCTTGTCAGCGGAACAACGTCAATGGCAGTGGTAGATTATTTTCACTGGGAAAAATTGGCAGTAGCTTAAGAAGCAAACAACCTCACTCATTCCTGCCATCATCACTAACTACTAATCATTCTTCATATTCCATATCAATTAGGAGCAACTACACTGACACTGACACACACATAGAGAAACACTGAAAATGGCCGACTTTCACAATATCGTCATGAATTGCTGCCGGCTGTTTGAAGTTGAAAAAGTCGAGTACACGTGCCTGTACAGCTTGAACGCCTCCGGTAGCCATATGCCAGCAAATTGGCCAGTTTTACAGCGTGTTTGTGAATGTATGTGTGATTCAAGCGATAGTTAACATTATCGAATGAAAGTCGGTAGAAATTGCTTGCAGCTTGTATTAAACACACACGCACACACAAAGCACTTGGCAAATTCAATAAAAACCGGTGCACAACGGAGAACACGTCGAAACAAAACCGAACCAAAGCAAACAACCAAACCAACTACCCCATACTCGCTCCCTCATTCTAAACACACACAGACAGACAAACACGTACACACACACGCTGACAAAGACAAGCTACAAAATGCCCACACTTTGAATACGATTAATTCCAAGCAAAACACACACACAAGTGTACATAAGAATGTGTATGCGTGTGTGTGTGTTGTATAGCTTATACGTACATTAGGACAAAACGCATTGTCCATACACACCGCTGATACAACATGCGACAGGCAAACAGGAGACACACTGTGACCCCCATCAACCCCCTCAATTATACAAACACACCAGCAGAAAGAAATACATTGCCCAAACTTGACAAGTCCCATAAGTCCCAACTTGTGTGTGTGTATGTTTGTGTGTCAATGAGTGTATGTATTCATGCACCCCAACACACACACATACAGCAGCACATGAGAGAAAGTGACAGTTAGCAGTGTGAGTTGTGTTATGCCTGCCAGACCTCACAGTGTATTACACCGTGACAAATCACCACATCCACCTGTTACACCCACAAACCTCGTGTGTATATATGTATATATGACTCTGCCTAGGACAGAACAGCACTACCTTTCTGACACAACATGCTCACTAGTGGCAACAAGCAAACCAGACCACATACAGACCGCAACTCTGTATGTGTGTGTGTGTGTACACAGAGCTTACACACATATGAACACACACACACCCCATGTCAAAATGTACACACACTCAATATAAGGTGAGAATAATTCCAGCACACACACAGACAGAGAGAGAGAGAGAGGTGCTCAAATAAACACTGCACGAGAAATGACACACCGACACTGACAATAAAAACCCAGTTAACTCACACAGAACCAGTGCAAATAGTAACTCAACATCAGCCGCCGCCGATACACACACGCAAAACACAAACATTACTACGTACAAACAACAAACAAACAAACAACGCAGAAACATTACAATAAACCAACACACAGACGGAGAGAGTTAGGAAGGAAAGAGTGCGTGATGAGAGAGAGGAGAGAGGGGATAATCAGGAGAGCATGAAACTGAGTCTGCCCTCATTCACTGCTGTGTCCAATCTGCCAGACATAACCGCTCTGCTGCTGTAGTCGGGCAGTTTCAGGTAGTTGACACAGGTCATGACCGAGGGTAGCAGGTCATCCGCACGCTCACTGCACCCCACTGTCTTGCGCACCACAGTCAATGGAGGACTCAACGCACGAAACCCTGCCACACACAGGCACACACACACACACAGGAGAAGTTAGAAGCATGGAATCTCGGCGAGAACACAATCACACAAACAAACCGGTGAACGAACACGATAAATATACAGATAGATAGAGAATGAGAGAGATAGATAAAGATAAGTAGAGAATGAGAGATATAGATAGATAAATTATGATATATAGATAAAGACAGATAAGCAAATATAGATAGATAGACAGATAATAAGAGAGATGGATGGATAATGGGACCTCCGACGGGCAGTCTGGGAGATCCTGTGACGAAGCTGAGGAAACAGCGACGCTGTTGTCTGTCATACTGCGCCAGGATCGAGATGAGGTTGTTGAAGGCTGGTGAGTCGTGTGTGTAGCCGTGATCAGAACGAAACGTCTCGCGCAACACCGCTTCCTGCCAACACTCGTCCTACACAACAACAACAACAACAACAAAGACGTCAACAAAGTCAGAGACACGGTCATGATGTAATGTGTACACTTTCGCCTCGAGAAAGTCAGGTGAAGAGAAGAAGGGCAAATGAAGGGAAGAAACGCATGTAAAGAGGACAGGCGAAGAGAAAAAGATAGTTAAAGAGAAGGATAGACGAATAGAAGATAGGTGAAGATAAGGATAGATGAATAGAAGATAGGTGAAGATAAGAAAGATAGTTGAAGAGAAGACATGTGAAGATAAGAAGGGCAGATAAAGGAGAAGGAAGACAGGTGAGAGAAAGTGTAGTGAGAGTAGTCCACCTGAGCGCCACAAAACAGCTGATTCATTTCCTCAGGGAAAAACATGGCCAAATTATCCAGACTGCACACAGACTCGAACCCCTCGCGAAATGCCTCCATTTGACGATGAACTCCTTCGTACAGCAGCCAGTGTAACAACAGCTGCAATACGCACAATATTACCATGTAGGATTAATTGAACAGACGTAGAAGCGACACAAATATGATGATAATAATCTACAAAGTAATTTAAATCCTGAAGACAGATAACAGGAAGCAGAAACAATGTTGTGTGACAGCGGTGAGCAGACGAAAATCACCTGGATGTACTGCTGCAGATTATGCACGGTGACTGGTCTATCTCTTCCTCCCCGATACAGCTCAATATTTGCGTGACCAGGCAGGGTGAACTCCAGCGCCAGATCGGCCACGGGACATCCGTCCACTGTCAGTGCGGTCTCCAGCTGCTCAGCGCTCCAGGTGGCGGTGGTCGCAGATAACTGCCGTTCAACCACGGCCTGCAGTTTGGCCACAGTGGCGCCGACCAGCGGGTCCAGACGGTGCAGGTCGCACGAGGACAGCGAGTGTTCCTCACGCAGCAGCCACTTGAAGAAGGCCTCATTGAGTGGCAGATCAAGCAGCCTCGAGTCCATCAGTGCCTTGGCCATCAACTTGCCTGCACAAACACACACGCCATGAAGTGATAATATGCTACCCATCACACACGTCATGAAGTGATAATATGATACCTATCACACACACATATCACACACGTCATGAAGTGACAATATGATACCCATCACACACACATATCACACACGCCATGAAGTGATAATATGATACCCATCACACACACACACGTCATGAAGTGATAATATGCTACCCATCACACACACATATCACACACGCCATGAAGTGATATGATACCCATCACACACACATATCACACACGCTATATACACAGGACTTTTTCCCGAGTTTATTCAACTGGCGTGCTATCTATCTGCTGTCAAAACAACAACAACATTGAAACAACAAAGTCTACAGAAAACTGGCACACACAACAAAACTATTCCAGCTTATGTTTCAGCCCTGATTGTGAAGACAAAATTGCTAGGAAAATTCCAGAAAGCAGAAAGATTGCGGTCTTGATCAACACGTGTTATTGGTACAATACACAAACACACCACATAAAACACACACACACACAAACACCACATAGAACACACAAAAACAACACATAAACACACACACAAACACCACATGGAACACACACAAACACCACATATAACACACACAAACACCACATAAAACACACACAAACATCACATAAAACACACACAAACATCACATAAAACACACACAAACATCACATAAAACACACACAAACATCACATAAAACAGACACAAACACCACATGAAACACACACAAGCACCACATATAACACACACAAATATCACATAAAACACACACAAACATCACATAAAACACACACAAACACCACATATAACAAACACAAACACCACATGAGACACACACAAACACCACATAGAACACACAAACACCACATATAACACACACAAACACCACATGGAACACACACAAACATCACATAAAACACACACAAACACCACATGAAACACACACAAGCACCACATATAACACACACAAATATCACATAAAACACACACAAAGATCACATGAAACACACACAAACACCACATAAACACACACAAGCACCACATAAACACACACAAAGATCACATATAACACACACAAACACCACATAAAACACACACAAACACCACATAAAACACACACAAACACCACATATAACACACAAACACCACATATAACACACACAAACACCACATAAAACACACACAAACACCACATATAACACACACAAACACCACATAGAACACACACAAACACCACATAAAACACAAACACCACATGGAACACACAAACATCACATATAACACACACAAACATCACATAAAACACAAACACCACATGGAACACACACACATCACATATAACACACACAAACATCACATAAAACACACAAACACCACATAAACACACACAAACACCACATAAAACACAAACACCACATAAAACAAACACACAAACATCACATAAAACACACACACAAACACAACATAATACAAACACACAAACATCACATATAACACACACAAACACCACATATAACACACACAAACATCACATATAACAAACACACTCACAGTAAAAATAACATACACAAACATCACATAAAACAAACACACAAACACCACATATAACACACACACAAACACCACATAAAACACACACAAACACCACATAGAACACACACAAACACCACATAAAACAAACACACAAACACCACATATAACACACACAAACATCACATAAAACACACACAAACATCACATATAACACACACAAACACCACATAAAAAAACACACAAACACAGTACAAAGCCGACTCACCGAGAAACTTGTACTTGGCTTTGACGCGCGACAAAACAAACACACAAACATCACATAAAACAAACACCACACAGTACAAAGCCGACTCACCGAGAAACTTGTACTTGGCTTTGACGCGCGACAAAACGGCCGCCTTGCAATTCTTGGCCAGTGGCAGCGGATAGAGGCCGAACGGCGCGCTGACGTACTCATCTGTGAGAGCGACCGGCGCAGAGGTGGACGTGGAAGCCGTAGTAGCGGCCGAGTCAGAAGCGGCGGCAACGAAGGTCGATTTGTCTGGCGAGTCTGTTTTGACAGTGTTTGTGGACGAGTTGCCGGCTGTGGTGTTGGACTCGCCTCGCCACAGCGCCAAGTCACAACGCTGCAGTTCCCGTGATACTTGCGAGTAGAACTCGAGTGTGGGACCGAGTCCCGACCCAACCTCGCCTGCATACTGCACCTCGAGCAAGGCGCGACTACCTGCCAACTCAGACATCAAAAACTCCGCCTGCCGCAACAAATCGGCCCGTGACACCTGCACGCCAAACACACACACACAAACACACACAATGTATGTCAAACACCTCAAACACGAGCACCAGGCAGGGACCACAAACAGTGAGCCTTACAACAATTTGTTATGAACTGTCACCAACACTATGTTTCCTTAAGTTTCTTTTGCCACTTTTTTGCGCTTCTCTTCAGGATATTTTGTAGTCTGGGGCCTCCAATGTCCGAATACGTGTCCTTACTGAATCACTCACTCACTGACACACTCAAACAACACTAAACACAAACACACTCAAACTCACTAACACACACAAACAAAACAGCCACATCCGGGAATGGAACCCGGGACCTCTCGGTGACGAGTGCATGTACCAATCAACTGAGCCAGCTGACCTGTCGTTTCTTGCGTTCTAGACGCGGGGCAATCCGCTCGTCTCCGTCGGCCGCCTGCAGTTCCGGAGACGCATCCATAAGCCGCATCAACGCTCGGTCGCGATCAAATGTGCTCGTGTAGAACAACAATTGACGCGTCTCAAATGGCAGCAGAAACGGACTGACACACACACACACACACAACTATATTAGTATATTTGCCATGTTATCCTAGCCGTGAATATGTCTAGTTTTACTGGTGTTTTAAGCGCGCACCAGACAGTTGAGACTATATGGCGCCCCCCACTGTGCGCCCATCTACAGTGGCGACTCCCTGTAGACTCAAGCGCAGGGGTTGATGAACGAACCCGGGCCAGGATTCGAACCGCGAATCTCTGACACGAGAGTTCAGCGCCTAACCACTCAGCTACTCGGGAGTTTTTATTGGTGTGTGTGTATCAGCGCATGTGTGTATATATATGAGTGTGTGCATGTGTCAGTGTGTGTGTGCGTGTGTTTGTGTGTGTGTGTCAATGTATCACCCATTTATTAAACATACGAGCAAATTAAAATAAGATAAAATCTATCAGAAGAGGACACAGTCCGCTAACTCGCTGAATTAGCCAGGCAGTGTGTGTCAGTGTGTCAGTGTCAGTGTATAGCACGCTCACCAAGTGATGCCAATCTGGTAGAGCCACTTGGGAGCGTTGCCAGTCATCACAATCAGAGGATCCTGCAATTGCCGACTAGTTTTCGCCGCAACTTTACTGTTTATAAACTCCTGAATTTCAACACACACAAACACACACACACACACAGGTCAGAAGATTGTAGATGCTAGAACCGCTAGCAGACTATTGTAGGAAGATTTCATGGTGGCAAGCAAGAACCTTCACACATTCGCACACACTGACACAAACACACTCTCTCACACACATATAAGTATACACACACTCTCTCACTCACTCACACACATTATTCGCTGTCATCCATGTGTCTGTCTGTGTTCTAGCACAGTTACCTGCATGGGCAGCAGGGGAGAGTAGCGAGAGAGACGATACAACACGCCATGGTGCCGACTGAGCGCGTGCAGTACACGCAGCAGGTTAAGAGTGGGCAGACAGGGGTCGGTCACAGTGACGATAGAGGAAGGCAGTTGTGAGAGCAGTAGTCGTCTTAGAGGACACACACGCTCGGACACCACTCCCTCTGTCCACAATAAATCAGCCGTTCCTCCACGACGTCGGCCCCCGCGACCCACCGCCTTGCCGCACGACGATGATGCGGCGCCGCGGTTACGTTTACCAGCAGAACCGGCCTGTTCTGCCGGCCCTGTCGAGGAAGAGCTGGCCATGTGAGCACGTGAAGAAACACTGCCTCCAACACAACCCGATACTCCACTGCCACTACCACCGTTCTGGTCCTCATCAGGTGCCGGTCTGCAGACACATATACAAACACTCATCAGCCATGCTTGTCAATGTATTTCCATGCAAATAAGAACACAACAGACACAAAATGTCTGGCAGTATTACACACCTCAGTCTACTATGTTGAACAACACTGGAAAATGCAGCAGATAGAAAAAAGCAACAATAGAACAAAAACGGTAAAAAATAAAGCAAACACACGTAACACACACACAATGGTATGCACAAACACACACACACTGACACACACACTCACAATGACACACACTGACACTGACACACACACACATACACTGACACACAAACACACTGACACACACACACAAACACTGACAAACACACTGACACACAAACACTGACAAACACACTGACACACACACACATACACACTGACACACAAACACTGACACACACACACACAATCACACACACACTGACACTGACACACAAACACACTGACACACAAATACAAGCACACACACACTGACACACACACACAAACACACACACACAAACACTGACACACACACACACACACACAAACACTGACACACACACACTGACAAACACACTGACACACTGGCTGGATACTGACCGGTAGTAGATGGTGTGGGTGTGTTGGAAGAGTTGAGTGGAGCCGACCGTGTGTTCGGCGTCATTCTCAAACAGATCCACTGCTCCGCCGCCAGCACTGCCACTACTGAACTGCTGTACTGCTTGAAACACGGTCATGTTATAAGGAACCACGTGACCGTTGATCACAAACTGCAGCTTGTGTCCGCGACCCTGACTAATACTCACAGCAGCCTGCACACACACACACACAAACATATATGATTGTATGTATGTGTGTTTGAGTGTGTGTTAGTGTGTGTGTATACGTGCGGTGGTATATTTAATGTTTGTTCTATTTTGTACTGAAAAGCCTTTACAAGGAGTGCAATAAATGCTATTGACTTGACTTTACTTTACAAACACATACCAAACACACACACACACACACAAATGTATACACACATATAAAATACACACACATAAATAAAAGACATAATGACACACGACAAAATACACACACACACACACACACGAGTGGAAGAATAATAAAGCCAGCTTAAAAACAGCTGATCAGCTGTCACACACACACACAGACAGACGGTAATGCACGATATTACCATGGTATCTTCAATATCATCGTCGGAGTCGACATCATCTGATGCGTCCTCGTCTTGTTGTTCACCACGTTGTCGACCGTAGCCTCTTATCACCAGGTATCGCTCGATAGCCTGCACCAGAGCGAGAGGGTCGATCTTGACAGGACCGCCCCTCCACTGACGCACGCTCGTGCAAGATGGCCAGCGGTACAAGTTGCACTGTGCACCATCACATCACATCACCGGGTCGTGTTATTACAGGCAGTAGGACATGTATATTACCTCACACATATATATACGATGATTGTATAGCCCAATTCATGCATGTTAAACTGGTGAGGTGTCATAGTACAATATCCACGTGATGCACTTGAGGAAAAAAGAAATATTACACCATGAAAATTCTTCATGTATTTATAGTCAAATAACTGGTTTGAGAGGACGTAAATGAGGCTAATATGAATACACACATCAAGTGTTGTTGTAATTATAAGACTAATATAACATCTTATAGATGAAAGACTCCTGAAGTAATGTATTTTCTCTCTTTTACGGCTGTTTTACAGCAGAAAGTGTAGCGAGGCTTATTGTGGAGTGTGTTGTACACTACCTTCAGTTGATTCTGGTTGAAATAGCGCAGAGCACTGTGACCAGAACCTCCACCTCCACCGGCCGACACGTCGTGAATCTTGACCAGCAGCTGTTCTGTCTGTGACACACACGCCTGCAGTTTGAACACGAGCCCGGACAGCGCAGTCACCGTCGGCCTCCATTCCTGCTCGGTTACCGCCACGGGACATCCGGCAAACACATGCAAAAAGGCACGCAGTCGGTCATAGAAGAGAGGCGTGTGCACGGCGTGTGACGAGTCAGCAGGGGCGGATTTAGCAGTAGTGCTAGTGGCAGAGGTGATGCCGGGATTGGCAGCTGTCAGGAAGTCGGTGAGAGTGGCCACCAGACCGCTCTGCAGTATTTCAAACGGTGAAATGTCCGACTGACAAACCACCGCCGAAATCTGTGACACACACAGACAGAAATCACGACATATTCTCACTATTGTTAAAATCAGTGATCAAGATATATATTATACTCACAAATCCGAATACGAGGGTAGATCAAGACTAAAATACCAGACTAGATGAGAAAATACGAGGGTGGATCATAATCTGATGCTCAATGCAGGTGAGTATGGCCAGTATTGTAGGAAATTACCTGTTTGAGCGGTTCAATGAGATGTTGAGAGGCAGTATCAGACGAGACATCATCCCCAGCAGTCATAGTGCACGCTTGACGCAGTGAATCAAGTGCAGTTGCCAGTTGCAACATTGCTGTGGTGCTGCCACTCGTGTCACCATTCAACCGTCGTCGCACCAACACACTGGCTCTCTGACGCAGCCACACACGCACTCGCTCGCGCTGGCCGCACGCCACAGACACACTGCCAGCAGCAGTAGCAGCGCCGCCGCGAGACAACACATCGCCGGTGGAAGCAGAAGTGGCCAGAGGTAGCGGGCCGGGGCTGCCATTACTGCTGCCGTGACTGGGGCGACTCCAGCGTGCCGGGTTGAAGCTGGCCAGAAACGTCGACTGAAAACGTCCTGCTCCTCCAGCCGCAGCAGAAGTTGAGGCAACAGCGGCCGACATAGAGCTGGAAAATGAGGAGGATGATGAGCTGGTGGACGGTGATGATAGTGATGATGAGGTGGTGGCGACAAAACGACCTCGTAACTGAGACATCACCGACGACGACGATGCACTGCCTGTCGACGAGCGACCTAACACACACACACACACACACACACACATGCATGGTTCAGACAGGTGCAAGAACAATAAATGAACCAACAGCTGTATTGGACAACAATTAGGCGAGAATAGAACTGAAGAACCGTCTGAAGAATCGGACAAATATAACAAATAGATTAGACAGTGGAACACAACATAAAAACAGACAATAACACGGGATAAATAGACAAGATCAGGAGATAAATAGACTAAAACAGGAGATAAATAGACAAGAACAGGGGATAAATAGACAAAAACAGGACATAAATGGATAATAACACGGGTAAATAGACGAGAACAGGGGATAAATAGACGAGAATGGGACATAAATAGACAAAAACAGGACATAAATGGACAAGAACGGGACATAAATAGACAAAAACAGACAATAAATAGACAAAAATGTGACAAAAATGGACAAAAACAGGAGATAAATAGACACAAACAGGACACAAATGGACAAGAACGGGACATAAAGACAAGAACAGGATATAAAGACAACAAAGTCATGAGAGAGGTACCTCTGGAGAGAGTATCGATGGCTGATGAGGCGGTCGAGGTAGCTGAAGATCTTGCTTCATGACGGGACCGACGACTGGTGGTCGGGGCCAATCTCTTGCACGTGCGTTTCCGCTTGAGAACTTCACTCAGACTGACACCGAACACACACATACAACACAAGTGGTTGTGACAATGTGTGTGGGTGAGTATTTATCAGACATTCACACTGAAATCGCTATATCGTGTATTTTACCGTGTATCGTGCATTTTAATGCCAAATAACACGCCGTCCAACCGAGAAAAAACACACAAACTAAACGATACTGCACATAAAACATGTCATATCGGATAATTACTGTTTACACTCCCTTACTGAATTCACACACACAAACACAAATACATAATACACGAGCAAGCTGGTGAGACAGGTCTCACTGACATGTTGGACGAAGATGTGGAAGAGTTGGCCGCAGCAGTCGCAGAAGATGACGGTGATGAGGAAGCAATATTCTGCTGTTGTTGTTGTTGGGTGAGATCTGAAGATGCCTGCAGGGAGGCACCGACATCCAGCTCGTGACTAGCTTGTGCAGGCGCGGCCGCTGAGGGTTGTGTGGATGCAGCAAGAGCGGAGGAAGTGTGGGGGCTCGTGTTCTGCTGTACAGCCACGTCCAGGTAGGAAGGCAGTGAGGCAGAACTGCCACCAGACCCACACAAGCCCGCGCCACCAACATGAACACCAGCAGCTACAGAGGAGGCGACGGCGGCGGCGGGGGGACAAGACGCAGCAGAACGAGTCAACTGGTTGATCTGGTATACAACACCTGTAACACACACATACACACACACACACACACACTCGTGTACGACGGCTAGTATATGTAACAATTATAATCATTTATCAACGCTTGTGTGCCTGTGACTGCGATGTCTGTCATATATTATGCCAATATCAGACGAGACAAACAATAATATAAATCACAAGACGAAAGATCAAAAGGACAAATACATATAGAGAAACAACACTACCACGATAAAAATGAAACCATGATAAAAAGACAGCGGAGAATCACACATAATTCGATATTGCTAGAATTAGTGAGTAGAGCACGTGAGCAGTGCGGCAGGGCACCTTCACGACGAAAATGTACACTGCATTGTTCAGGCAGTTTGTGTAGCAGAACGTCGGCCAGCTGAATAGCGACCACTTGTACCTTCACATCTCCCGATGATAACATGCCTGTCAGGTGGGAACTCACCTCCTGCAATGATACCAACTCCTGCACACACACACGTGCACACAAACACGTGAATACGAACACACACACACAAACACGTGAATACAAACACATGCATACAAAAACATATATACGAACACAAACACGTACATACATACACACACACAATCACACAAGCATACAAACACAATAGTACATAAATAGACACACACGCATACAAGCACACTTCTACATAGACATTGTATACAGTTATTTCGCTAAAGAGTCAATGATATTTCGCTGAGTGAGACAGAATGCACTGATAACACTGACAGACTTATAACACTGACAGTATAATTGGCAGATGATCGTCAGTGAGAGAAATAGCAGAACTGGCCCGGTTACCTTGACAATATCGGTGGGCGTGTGGAAGATCATGCGCAGAATGGCACGCAAACAGGCGTGTCTTACGGCCGGACCGGCACAAGAACTGTACACCTGACACACACACACACACAAACATACAATACAGACACACATATCAGGTAGTAAAGCAGTTTACTTTACTTTGCGTATAAATTTAGTTGAGTTTACTTCATATATGTAAATGGAGACAAACGAGTAGACAAACACAAACACACTGCAAGAAAGTCACTTTCTAGAGCACTGCTTAGTTTCTAATTAATGATAATGTTGAGATTAGTTGGCCAAAGGGATAGTGATGTAGGATAGCCACACACACACAGATATATAGATAGACACACATGTTTATTACACACGGCGGTGCAGTTACCTTGTAGAGCACGGGGAACAACAGTCCGACCACGTGCGAGAACAGCTGCGTGTCCTGCTGCAGTGCCACAAGTCGCGGATCCTCCTCCACCTGCTGCAGTGAGACAACAGCTGCTACTCCGCCGGCAGCTGCAGCTGGTGTTGAAGAAGAAGAAGAGGTGGATAATTGTTGATCATCAGTCGCCTGCTGACTGGAAGTAGAGGCCTGGTGGAAGGCGACAGAGTGTCGTCGCACGGCACACTGTCTGTCACTGTTATTACTGTCACTGTTGTTCACTTGAATCATATTGACCAGGTCGACTGTGAACTGCCAGCCAGTCACTGTCTGTAGTTGAACTGTATCGGCGCCTGCCTGATTCGCACACTGTCACACACACACACACACACACACACACACACACAATTGGAATATTCTATATGTCCAATGATATCAATAAAGTCTGTCTATAAGTACGCTAGCTCAGGCTCTAGTCCCGGTGTTGTTCTACTGTTTATATGTTATTGTATATGTTTCTGATTCGACAATAAACGGAAACAAACACACACACACATATGAATACACACAAACACACCAAACTGATGAATGAATGAATCAGAACACACACAATTCAGTCCTGGCGATTGTATGTAATCAATACAGACATGTGTTTGAATGTATAGATGAGTGAATGTGTGGAGGAATCAAGTAATGTAGTCACCTCGATGGTGTAGTTATCTGTCTGGGAGAAATTGCGCCACACATCCGCCTCATCCTTCCACATCCACTGTACCACCTCCTGACATCATCACACACACACACACATGAAACATCTTCTATAAGCAGTCGGATCCGGCCCGCCGACCGTAGTTGAGTTTTCTTGATAAAATGTACCGACATAGTTTCTTCTTATATTTATATAGTAAGTAAACATGTTACCGTTATTTTTGCGTAAAACGCCAAGCTAGGTTTTTTGTCTCAATTCACAAAGCTTTAGTTATAATATTAGTTAAATAATATTGATGCGGCCCGCTCTCGTGTTTTTCCATTTATCCGGTCCTCAGGTAAATAAGTTTGCCGACCCCTGGGTTAGATAAATGGTGTTAATTCTAATTTGAGCATCAAACACCTATTACAGAAGAGAAGCAACATACTGCAACAAAGGGCTCTGTGTGTATGAGAAAGAGAGACAGGCAGACAGTACGTTGAAAAGCGTTGAAACTGGCTAAACAAACATGTACACACAACAAACTATCTAACAAACACACATCACCACAGCAAACATACACACAACGACAGACAGACACACACATATACACACAGACAGACACACACAGATACAGACTGACAGACACACACACACACATACAGAGACAGACAGTCAAACATACAGATACAGACATACACACACAGATACATACAGACAGACACAGATACAGACATACACACACAGATACAGACAGACAGACACAGATACAGACAGACAGACACACAGCTACAGACATACATACAGAGACAGACAGTCAAACATACAGATACAGATATACACACACAGATACAGACACACACACACACAGACAGACGTACTCGTGGTGCAATGTTGAGCAGCCATTGATCAATGGCAAAAACTCCGTCAGTGGGCAGAGCTGGCAGTAATTCCCCGATCACTCCGACCAGCGCAAATAACTCGTCCGCACTGCGCGACACCAGGTCCATCTGCGTGAACGTACATACACACACACATATACATACACATCGCATTGCGTCTGCACCTGCAAGAAAATCACCCATAAATGATAAAATATACAAGAAAAGTAACAAAGGATGAATGAGGTAGGTGAGAACACACAAATTGGTGAACGAGCAGAAGCAAGCAAGCGAGCGGAGATTATAACTAAACCAACAGATCAACCGTAAACTCACATTCAACTGGGAAAACATACTAAAAAAATACACTTTAATATTAAATTATAAATTTAAACTAAAACAGTACAATCTAGTGGTATTTATACGTGTATTTACGTGTTTGTAAATATACATACGCCTGCAAGCACACACATGTCACACACACATACACATGTCAAAACACACACACACCCATGTCAAAAGCACACACACACATATACCATACACACACGTCACACAAACACATGTCACACACACACAAACACACATGTGAAAAAACACACACACATGTAAAAAAACACACACACATGTAAAAAAAACACACACACATGTCACACACACATACATGTTAAACACACGAACACACACAAACATGTCACACATACACACGTAAAAAAACACACACACACGTCACACACATAAAAAAACACACACACACACACATGTCCCACACACGTCACACACACACACATGTAAAAAAAACACACACACACATGTCAAACAAACACACACACACATGTCACACAAACACATGTCACACGCACATGTCACACGTACACACACACACACACCCATGTCACACACACACACACACACACACACACACACATGTCAAAGCACACACATACACACACATGTCAAACACACACACATGTCAAAAAACAACACACACACACACATGTCAAAAACACACACACATATGTAAAAAAACAACACACACATACACATGTTAAACACACACATACACATACACATGTCACACACACACACACACACCTGGTCCTTGTTGGAGACGAGCAGAGAACACAGCGTGTCAACAATATGATCAGTGGCGACGAGACGAGCCGCCAGCGACGGACAGCGAGTACACACCACACGTAACATACGCAACAGCTCACAAAATGTCGAACTGCTCACCAATGACGGAGAACTCAACAACTGCACCAACACACACATACACACATATGTCATAAAATAATGATAATGAGTTGTTTGTAGTTGCCAAAAATATACAACAATACGCCAGACAAACACGGACAAAACTTGTGTACATATGTGTGTGTGTGTGTGTCTCAGTGTGTTTTTTGACAAACAAACATTTACAAACGCGTACACATATTAACAACGCTACAATGCAATGGAAGTGGCGTTGATACGAATGACGGCCAGGCTTATTCGCAGTGTGTGTGCGTTAATGTGTATGTGTCAGCATGTGTATGTGCCAGTGTGTGTGTGTGTGTGTGTGTGTCAATGTGTATGTGTGTCAATGTGTATATGTCAGTGTGTGTGTGTGTATCAATGTGTATGTGTGTCAGTGTGTACGTACCAGTGTGTGTGTGTGTCAGTGTGTATATGTCAGTGTGTGTGTGTCAATATGTGCGTGCCAGTGTGTGTCAATGTGTATATATCAGTGTGTATATGTCAGTGTATATATATACTAGTGTGTATATGTCAGTGTATATATGTCAGTGTATATATACTAGTGTGTATATGTCAGTGTATATATGTCAATGTGTATATATCAGTGTGTATATGTCAGTGTGTATATGTCAGTGTATATATGTCAATGTGTATATATCAGTGTGTATATGTCAGTGTGTATATACTAGTGTGTATATGTCAGTGTATATATATACTAGTGTGTATATGTCAGTGTATATATGTCAATGTGTATATATCAGTGTGTATATGTCAGTGTGTATATACTAGTGTGTATATGTCAGTGTATATATATACTAGTGTGTATATGTCAGTGTGTATATATCAATGTGTATATATCAGTGTGTATATGTCAGTGTGTATATGTCAGTGTATATATGTCAATGTGTATATACTAGTGTGTATATGTCAGTGTATATATATACTAGTGTGTATATGTCAGTGTATATATATACTAGTGTGTATATGTCAGTGTATATATGTCAATGTGTATATATCAGTGTGTATATGCCAGTGTGTATATACTAGTGTGTATATGTCAGTGTGTATATATCAATGTGTGTGTATGTACCAGTTGTTGTAGGTTACACAGAAGAGTGGGCGAGGCAATTTCGTTCATTTTAGCCGGATGATACTTGAAAGTGTCGACGAGCCGACTGAACGCCGCACATACACTCTCTACCGTCTTCTTATCCTGTCACACACACACATACACACACATACACACACACACACACACACATACACACACACACACGTTTAACTAGACCCCGTGGATCCAAGCATAATAAGATTGCTATCAATAAAAACACAACGGTTTAACATAATTTTAAACAAAAAGTTAAAATTGCACACACGTATAATGATAGTCAGACACTCATACATTTCCATACAAATAATATACTAGGAATTGCAGCATACAGGGGTCACACACACATACAGAGAGAGTGTGTGTGAGTGGGAGAGAGAGAGCAGAGTACCTGATGAGAGATGCGCTGAGCAAGCGCCGGTATGTTGGGCTGAATCAGGGCGAAATCTCCCACTGTCAACGATACGCAGCAGTTGGCTGTGATGGATAGTGCTGCCCTCTGTGCGGTGATCGAGAAAAAGTCAATATACACCAGACACGATGATATACCGCCCTGCAACAAACACAAACACACACACCCACGCACACATGCATATATAAACAAACACACACACTGAGATACATACTGAGACACAGTTGAACAAACCCGTATAGACACACACACACATACGCACACAGACAGACAAACACACACATATACAGACAGAAAGGCAATCATACACACACACACAGCTGCAGTGGCCAACAGCTCAAACACTCATCGAGCAACACCGAGATAAATTTATACACAAACTCCTGACAACGAAAATACCCGAACATATTGACACGACTCTCGACACAAAAGAACCGAGGAAACAGCGAACTACGATCCAACTGATCCCTGCCAAGATCAATACAGAGTCTGGGAGACGAAGTTTCAACCACAGTGCAGTAAAGCAATACATAGAACACCACAACACAGCCACGCGACCTAATCCACAACACAGCCACACCAGTGCCATGTATTCTGGGGAGGTGGCCCTCTCTAATACGTCTTACGTCCTTGTGGGACCATAGCGCGGAGAGGGTCGGTTCTGCGGTGGCAGCGAGCTGCACGGGACACACCTGTGTGTTCATAAGCTTCGGCTTCTTCCCGTGTAGCAGCTGTCACTTAGCCCTTTAACCTTTTATTTAACCACAACACAGCCACGTGATGATTTTTCAAGCCATGCTTAACAGGTGTGATGTTTATCTATCTTTCTTTTGAGACGTGTGAGTGTTATTGTGGTGTTTATGTGTGTGTGTGTGTGTCTGGGTGCGTGTGTGTGTGGTTGATAAGTGCGTTTTTATGTCATATTGTGCAGGTTATTTACGTTATGTTTTGCACAGAATAGCCAATTAATTGGAGTGCAATAAATGCTAATGAATGAATGAATGAAGACACACACAGTACGCACCACTTGCAGGATATGTTTGCCGTGTCTCCTGCTGATCAGCTCGAGCGCACTGAGAGCCTGTTCAGCCACGTCCATGCACTGAATAGACTGCAGTTTTTGCAGCAGAGTCGGCACAGCCTCCACCACGACAGATGTACTGCGAGGAAGCGCCTCCATCAGGTAGGTGAGAGCGCGACATGCATGATTCATCTGACAACACACACACACACACACACATATGGTGTAAGTGTGTTTATGCGTGTAGCTCTGCGTTTACATGTGGGTGTGGATGTATATGTATATAATACTTGACAAATATAAAATATACGGATTATATACTAATAATTCGTGTATATGTGTATGTATGTGTAGTTGTCACCATATCGAAGTTGTGTTCCATTTGTAGAAGTCGTACTAGCGGAGGAACAACCTGTTTGACAGGAAATCCAGCCAGGGTTTCCTCGTTGCCCATAACCAGTAGCTGTCCCAGTTCTATCACAGCTTGTAGTTGTTGCGTCTCATCACCACCAGACACAGGCGCCGACACCATTTGTACTAACTGCTGCATCCGCGAACCTGACACACACACACATACAAGCAAATACAACACACATATACAAGCAATATACAAGCCACAAACAATACATATACAAGCCACGAACACACACGCACACATATATATAAAAGCAAATAGAAACACACACACACATGCAAATACAAACACCCTGACACACACACACACACACATATATACATAAATCTACTCAAACACACACACACACATACAAGCAAACACACACACAAATATAGAAGCAAATATAAACAAACATATACAAGCAAATAGAAACACACACACACACACACATATACATAAATCTACTGAAACACACACACACACACACATACACACAAACAAATACAAACACACGTATACAAGCAAATACCAACACACATGAAAGAAAATAGAAACACATACACACACACATGCAAATAGAAACACACACAGAGTTTTGATTCAATGATATATCTGTCATTCCCTGCTATATATGTTTGTTTGATATTAGTGTGTGTGTGTGTTGTGAAATATGACAATAGACCAGCAAGAGAAATAAACACACAAACACACATAAAACACACCGCCAGTTGCTACCGCTCAAAATATGCGCTATTAAAATTACAAATAGCACTAATGAAAACTAGTGTGTGTATGTATGTGTATGTATGCTTGTGTTAATCTATGTGTATGTTTG
>OU696572.1:12038875-12058875 GCA_916048095.2 Sacculina carcini | reverse complement strand
AATAATAAAAAATAATGAAGGCAAAAACGCCCAATTGTCATAACTTGGTCTTCTTAGCACAGACTTATCTCAACAAAGCTAAATGTATTAAATATTTAGTTATTCACACAATTAGCGTTACGCTCCAATTGTCACGTGAAACAAGTGTTTGCATGCACACACACACATACATACACATATAAATACCACACTGTGTAAACATTGAGCGGTTATCAGATGGAAAATGAGAGATACGTACACACACACACACATGCACATAACGTCTGCAAGACATGATGACGCTGTGCACCGACCGGTAACACCATTAAGAACCAGGGAACAGAGAAACAGACACAGATGGACACATAGATACAGCATAGCGGGTAGAAATGGATGAATACATGATAAAAAGATAGACAAACAGCTAGATAGAGATAGAGATAGAATATACAGGCAGAGGAGAATAGATATAGAAATGATATGAATGATAATAAAGATAGAAAGAGGAAATAAACAACCATAGATAGATAGATAGATAGACAGACAGATAGATAGACAGATAGATAGATGAGTTATTGACCTGTGAGTACTGGTACAAGACCCCGTCGTGTCTGCTGAGTGAACCCCGCTGCCAGATGCTACTGCTGATGTACCAGCACTGGTACTGGTACCAGTGGCCGCAGTACTGAAGCGTCGACGAGTGGCGCGACCACCAACTGCTTCTGTATCACTGCACCTCTGCTGGTTCAGCGATCTTGTTCTACTGCTACTGTTGCCCACTGATGATGACGTCACAACACGACCACTCACTGAGGCAACATCACTAACACTGGCATCTACGTCTCTCTCATCTACACACACACACACGCGCATACAAACACACATAAACAAACAAACAAACACACATTCATACATACACATACACAATGCATAAATACAAACACACAAACACGCATACACACACACATACAATACATAAATGCAAACACATATACACATACAAACAAACATACATGCATACATACACACATACACATACAAACACGCATATAAACAAACAAGCATACAAACACACATACAAACATACACACATACACAATACATAAATACAAACACATATACACACATACATAAATACACACACACACACACACACAATACATAAATACAAACACATACACAAACATACAAACACACACTATTGTTATTATTATTATTAATTACAGTGGCAAGTCCAGTAGCATGGGGGAAGAGTGCAAGTGCACTATTACCACCCTGTGCGGTGACCCCATGTGTACCCTTGAGGCTAGCCAAACTATAGGTAAATTGAAAAAAGAGCCTAGTTAGTTAGTATGTGAGCGCAAAACACATGTAGAACATATATAAACATGTACTGCATATAGATACATAAATATTACATACATAGATACATAAATATACATGTATATTTACATACATACATACATACATTTATTTACACGCACAAATATATGCGCTAGTTTGATAATAAAAAACACGTAAAAGCCTAAATAATAGGAAATGAATAATTGATTTATTCAGCATATATTTTATACATGTGGAACAAACAGAACATTTGATTTAAATACTACCGGAGAAAAGTTCAAAAAATTCGGGCGGGGAATTATTGGACTGCTACTGAAAACCCTAGTATTACATGAATGAAAAGTGTGTGCTGTATATATGCATGTGTGTGTGTGTGTTTGTAGCAGTAATGTGCTCGTGCACTCACGTGATGTGGAGGCGAGAGCGGCAGCTGATGAAGAAGCACGTGCGAGAGAGGACGGGAGAGTATCGGACGAGACAGAGCGACGGCGACCTGAGCCACGTGACTGCGTCGCTCTCGTCACAACTGCGTCGGAAATGTGGTCAGTGTTGGCTTGTGTTGTTGTTGTTGTTGTTGCGGTGTTGTTATCAGCAGAGGTAGCAGAAGAGCTGGGACGTGTTATTGTTGGACGAGTGGTAGCCACACTGACTGACACACTGGTGCCCACACTACCGCACGTGCTACGACCTGACACCCACACACACACACAATCACAGATACAACGGCAAAAACAGCCATACAATAAATAATGAGGTTGAAAAAGTCATTGAAAGTTCACATTGCAAGAAAGTGTTATTTTTGTGTGGTAAAACACGCGCCTATCACTCTAAGCACTGCTTGTTTGCACAAATGATATGTGGTCGCTTATAGGAAGATGAGTTGTTCAGTGTGTGAGTGTGAGTGTGTGTGAGGTACGTTTGTGCACGTGTGAGTGAGCCGCTCGCACTGCCACAGTGGCACTTCTCTTGCGACCACGAGCCGACAGGGCCGAGTGATGGCGTCGTCTCTGGTGGCGGAACTGTTGCTGCTCGGGGGGATGATGGGGGAGATCACTGGCAGCCTGGTCACACCGGTGCGACGAACTAGCACGTGGCTGCACACTAGCACCTACACTCTCTGAAACACACACACGCACGCACACAAACGTGAATATATGATGGGATTTTAGCGTGTGTATACGTGCGTGTTGACATATTGGGTAATTCGCAATCCTAAACTATTCCTTTTTCACATGTAAAAGTGATAAATATTACGTACAGATTGTAGGAAGCACCTGACACATCACATCACGAGATATTCTTCGTGAAAACACTCACACACATACACACACACACACACACACTAGCTCAATATCACAATACGCCACAAACAGTATAATAGCATCGCTTCAACACCGCATATATCCAATTGAGTGATGCAAATTATCAAAGATTAATCAGAGGAAAAGACATTTTCTCCAACCCACATTGATGTTGCGAGCTCACGTGACGCGTAATGCAACAATGCTTCGGTCACTGCACTAACACACAGTACCTCAAATACTGCTCTAAAACTAACACTCACTCTCCGCACGCACACACACACACACCCAGATTGGACACAACACTACACTGCACACTTGAATACAATCTGATTCCTGAATCCACCATCATGGCGTGATTGCAGTGTCTGTCTGTCTGTGTGTGTGTGTGTGCGTTTTACATGCACAATCCATATCCTTGACGAGCATGCACATACACACACACACACACACACACACACACACACACACACATACACACACGCCAGCCAGTATTCCATGATATTGAGCGGAATTATCGAGGAAAGTGAGAAGCACGTGCCACATTACAATGAGCACCTCCATAACCAAACACCGCCCGCCTGTATGCACGTATATGTATGTGTGTGTGTGTGTGTATGTGGTATGAAAACCTTGACACATTCATCTGACACACATCCGTAGACAGATGCTAATATCGGCTAATGTATCTGAACCAATTAAATGTCTACAAACTTGTTTATTAATGCGACAACAGAAAGTGAATTTACCTAGAAAAACAAAGTTTATATTGAATGTTTCATAAAAAGGCACATTTTTGTTGACGAAGATATTTTGTAATATTTATATTGAACTCGAGTTTGGCCAGACACACACGGTGAGTGTGACGTCATCAATCGTCAGCAAAACAATGACGTCAATAGATAAAGAAAAAAGTCTGACTGCAAGTGGCTGCTGCAAAAATGCACGAGACGTGACAGAAAAACCCCTAGAATTACCACCATTGACGTCATCAACATTACCGATGCAAAGCCGGTACAGTGTGGAGGCGCAGCTCAAACACCAACACACACACACACACATGCAGACACACATGCAGACACACAAGCAAACTGCCGGTCGCCAATCTGCTAGACCTTGTCTTTTTCTGTGTAGTCTTGTCTTTTCTCGCGACATGAATTACACATTGGTCACACAGAAGACAGCTGATAAAAACGATAGAAATCAAATTCGTCAAAGAAATCGTAATTTGGCTTTTGCGAAATGACACACACACACACACAGTTTGAAAACCATGTTCCACGCGTCATTACGGTCTAGGCTAAATGTGTAAGGATTCAAGAACATTAAATTTAGCTAATTTATAAAAACGCGCAGAAACGTTTCTATATTTTTCATAGATTATAGGTTAGGTTAGGTTTAGCGTTCTAATGTTATGTGCTGCCTTTGCAGGAGGCGAGGGACTGGAAGAAAATCGTTGAATCAAATGTTCTCAATTTAATGTTCTTGAATCCTTACACATTTAGCGTCAACCCGTCATTACTGATACAAATTAAGTGCACATTAAACTATGTAACATTGAAACATCAGGCAGCTTTACACAAGCTAATCTATAAGATTATATATATGTTTATGCAATTCAATGTCACCACAGGCGATTAAACGACTTTATGCGTGTGATTCAATGTAATTTGACTTGCAGTGTGAATTTTAAACAGTGTAATTACATATGCACACGACTGTGATGTGTGTGTGTGTGTGTGTTCATATGTTCATACGTTTATTTGTCCACACATGATATAAACAGGCAATTCACATGATAACAAAACAATGTTGACTATGCCCTTTAAGCCTGGGGCTTCTTTTGGGCATATGATTTTAACTAATTCAGTGTTCAGTAATACATGTTATAACACGTTGACAACACGATGCTTACATGCAATGACGAAATACAAAATATTTAAGCATACATTTTTAGTAAGTGTGTGTGTGTGTGCGTGTGTTGTGGGTTTTTGTAAACAACTTCGATTGCAACTCACATTATATCACTTCTACACAGTGTGTGTGATTTTATTTTCAAAATATCAATGCCTTTCTCTCCGGTTGTCTGTCTGTGCCTGTTGCATGTCAATTGAAATCACAGTGTAATTGACATCATTCACACTTGCCAATGTCCCCTTGCTCTTTGATTCTACTGAATAATAATTATAATTATATTAATAATAATAATAATGGCACCATTTGTGCACCCAGATAAACCCTGCTGCTGAGCAGTCCCGGGGTGGCGAATTATTATGAGTGAATTATGAATTATTACCTGACTGGAGGTGCCCTGGCGAGTGAGCCGCGCGCTGCGCGAGCGTCGAGGCGCGCAGTCGTCGCGCGATGCCGCTGTTCAGTTCAGCAGCGGCCGCCGAGTGGGCCATGCGAGTTCCCCGGACACCTCAGGCAGCACATTCCCCCGACGCACGAACACACAAGCGCACGCACACGCTCACATACACACACACACACTGACAGACCAAAGTCGTCTGACACACAAACACACACACACTAATAAGCAAATATCTTACTAAAACACGCAATTTAGCTGTAGTAATTTGTGTTTAATATGTGCACCGGCTTTACGAACCATAAGCCACCAATTGATATCAAAACGATATGACATGCCAGACATGTGAAAAGCCCTTTTAAAATACATGAACGCAATAAGAAAGCTGATGGTAAGAGCTCAACAATTTAAAAGGATAAGATTAATAAAAACACCGGGGAACTACGTAGAATGGCCGAGAAGAGCAGCCAATTAATCTAACTTGAACGAGAACTTTCGCTTTCAATAGCACACAATCAGCCTACAATCGTACTAATAAAAACAATGTTTGATAATATTGAGTAATAACAAATTAAATCTTCAAACATAGATAAAATTCTATACATTTGACGAGGAATGAACATCAGTTTTGATGAGGAGATTAATACGTTTAGAAGACGAGTCAGGCTCACCTTAATTTCGTGAATGAATTCAACAGACGCAATCTTAGCTACCGTAAACAATTCAAGTTATTTGCTGCACTAATTTCAAGCTATATTAACAGAGAAATCTGAAACGTTGAAGCCAAACGTCTACAGAGCAGAACAATGCAACCAAAATGGACGCAAGTCGGACCTGGAGTTTAGCAATCAGCTGTGAGATACATTACTAGGGATGCCAACTTTAAATACTTACAAGCGATCTTTTGTGTAGTTTCGCGAAAAACTTTCCAGAATTTAAAAGAGAAAGTGAAAATTATACCAATTAAAATCGTTTGTCTTTTAAATTATCATGATTTTTCTGTCTTAGAACATCTTTCTATACAGATTGTATAAGGAAATTACTGAAATAAGTCCAGAAACATATCCATAAGATAGAAAAATAGCAAGACTCTAAAAAACAGAATATTTTCAAGTTGCATCAAATTGTCTCCCTTGTTGGGCTTGTTGAAGAATGAAGCTTGAAGAAAAATTAAGTCTGTGTAGTTGATATCTTGAATAATTTATGTACAATTCAAAATTACAGATAATAATTGGTAAAATATAAATTGGTTGGTAGTTTTTTGCGGTTACAAGGCGGAAAGTAACACGATGTTGGTTGAATTTGACTGATTTCCACCAATTTTGTTTTGGTATTTTGCCAGGTTAGATGAACATTTAAAGTTATATAGGAAAATGAAATACGTTTCGCCACCAGCCAACTATTAATGATTGTATTAAAAAAATTCGTATGTACGACTTGAAGTGTGAATCTTCTTATGACACACGCGCATATAAACGCATTCAAACATACAGCTGATATACAAGCATGGCCTCTAAATGACATTACATAAACACTAAGACACCACCACACCCACACCCACACACACTACGCTTTTATGGCACACGCGCATACAAACAAACTGCTAGACTTCAACCAGCGTCTACACAAAGTACACAGCAACTAACGCTAAGCTGTATGCGAACACACACACACACACACACACAGGCACAAACAGTCAATGAAATGTCCAGCTGGTAGGCTACACTGTGACAGTCGGGCATATGATAATACAGCACAAGCAAGCGAGAAAAAGCCGCCGCCAAGACAGCGCTGAGACAAGCAGAAGCAAACGAACACCACAGACAGACAGATAGACAGTCAGCCAGTGCTAAACTAATGCTGGTGAGAACGCAGCGAGGTGGTGGTGCGTCTAGTAGAGCGACGCAGTGGCGGAGACAGGAGGGGTGCTGGCATCTCCTGCTGCTGCTGCTCAGCACCATTCTCATCATTCTCCTCATCATCAAACTTGATCAGGTCGCCGGCCGCTACACACACTCCTGCAGCGCGTGCATTGTGCGGCACTGTCAGCGGTGACATCCCCGGCAACAAGCTCGGCTTGCGCCAACTTATCGGGGGCGCCATTGGCGAATCCTCGGCCAGAAGAGCAGCCAGGGGCCGCGAGGATCGACGCACACAACCTGCACACACACACACACGCACGCAGACATGCAGCCGATAAGGGGTCGCTATAATAGACAAGTACGTGCCTAGCGCCGAATTCACATGTGGACAATATGCAGTGACATTACGATATACAAACACTCACACATACATACGCACACACACACGGAAGCCAACATTTCATAGGCATTTAATCAGAGAGTCTGTGAAAATCAGGCACACGATTGCACGTCGCTCATTCAACCGTTGTACCACACCGCCACAACAAGCTACGACACAGAAACACAATCCTATTCAACTAGAAGGTGCACACACACACGCACACACAGAGAAACATTCCTATTCAACTAGAAAGTACACACACACACACAGAGACACACGAAGTTACCTTGCTTATGCGCCTGGCCCAAGGGTTCAGCCGACGAGGACACATTGGGATCAACAGTCGACAGAACAGGACTGCCTGTGACTGCAGCGTCGTGGCGCGTGCCAGCGTTACGGGCGCGTTTCAGAGCGCTGCTCACACTGACCAGCGGACTGAGATCACACAATGGTCGACTCCGCCGGCCGGCGCTGAGCGAACCAACGACCGCCGCCCGGCGCAAGTCGGCCTGTTGACACCGACGCACACTGAGCACCAGCACGTCGGGCGAGACGGGCGGCGAGCGAACGTCGAAAAAACCGGCGCTGAAATGTTTCTCTGCTGCTGCTGGTGCTGGTGTTGTTGCTGTGACGGCCGATATGTCACTGGCAGATACGATGAGTGGCGATTGAGACGCGGCAGCGGCAGAAGCGGTGGAAACTGTGTCAATTGGCGTTGCAGCGTTGTCATCGCTCGAAACAGACGCCAACTTCCTGCGACCAGCTACACACAAACACACAAACACATACATTACATTAGGTAGATATATATATATAGAGCGCCATACACCTAGAGGGTCTCTAGGGCGCTACAATTTTTTAATCGGGTCGGGCGTGTGCGGACGATACGAATCTCTGTTATCTTGTTCCTGACCTACACAAACACACACACGCACAGATACATACATACATACAAACACACACACATACATACGCACACACAGACACAAACACACGCCCATAAAAACACACATACAGACAAACACACGCCCACACACAAACACACGCACACACAGACACAAACACAAAAACACACACACACACAGACAAAAACACAAAAACACGCACACACACACAAACACACATACAGACAAACACGCCCACACACACACATACAGACAAATACACACACACAAACACACGCACACACTCATATACAAACACACAAACATATTCATATTCAACAGCAAGCATCATACAATGTTCAGACTCATAATCTTGAGACTCATAATCTTGAGACTCATAGTCTTCAGACTCATAGTCTTCAGACTCATAGACTTCAGACTCATAGTCTTCAGACTCATAGACTTCAGACTCATAGTCTTCAGACTCATAGACTTCAGACTCATAGTCTTCAGACTCATAGTCTTCAGACTCATAGTCTTCAGACTCATAGTCTTCAGACTCATAGTCTTCAGACTCATAGTCTTCAGACTCATAGTCTTCAGACTCATAGTCTTCAGACTCATAGTCTTCAGACTCATAGACTTCAGACTCATAGACTTCAGACTCATAGTCTTCAGACTCATAGTCTTCAGACTCATAGTCTTCAGACTCATAGACTTCAGACTCATAGACTTCAGACTCATAGTCTTCAGACTCATAGTCTTCAGACTCATAGTCTTCAGACTCATAGACTTCAGACTCATAGACTTCAGACTCATAGACTTCAGACTCATAGTCTTCAGACTCATATACTTCAGACTCAGCATCAAATATCTGGCAGACTCAATCAGTGGATCAATGGGTTTTATTGATATTATTAAGCAGCTATAACATTTGAGTGGATTATTTCACAGTCTCTCGTGTCTCCGCCAACACGTGCCACGACGGATGTACAAGAAGCTAGAAGCCTCAACTCTTAATGTCACATTATGCTGGCGTAAAATGTGATCATGTGGGGGTTGCAGAAACAGTCGCACAAAATCACAATTCAATAAAGGCATGTGAAAACAGCTGTTTATGAAAACTGCAGCTAAATAGCGTGAGCAACTCCCGGCTTTGCTCAGAAAAGAGCTATACAATGCAAGTACACTCGCCCTCTTCTTGGCCAAGTAAATGATGTGAAAACTGTCATCTTGTCTCGAATACCTTGCGCATAAACAAGACAAATGAAAGAATATCTGACGCATTGGCGGATCCAGAGGGGGGGGGGCTAGGGGGCTGAATCCCCCCAAAATGTTTCCATCAACTCCTCATAACCAAGAGGTTCACTAAAAGAGGTCAAACAAAAATATATTTTTGTAGTAATTGTTGATATAAGCATTATCGCAAAGCATATTCGCACATAATACGTTTGTAAATATGTGTGTGTATATTATTTAAAAATAATTTCAGCCCCTAAAAATGCACTATGGATCCGCTACTGTGTGATGGACCACTGGACAAGCGTAATAACGCACCAGCGATGGCGGCGCGCAGTCCAGCATTGGCGGCAACACGACGACGAGCCGGCGCCGATAACACCGGCTTCTTCGGCACTCGGCCAGTCTTCAATCCCGACTGCTGGCTGGCTTGTGTCGCGACAGTGTCGGTATTGTCGCGCGACGAAGCTGGTGGACACTGCGACGAAGCCGCCGCCGCTGCGGACGTCAAAGACAACGCATTCATGTTGAACAACCATCCGTTGTCCTTCAGTTGTCGCAGCCGGCTCATCTTAGCGTCAACATCATCAATCTTGCACACACACACACACACAAACACATATATACACACACACAAAGATCAGCACAGCCAAACAGTGGACACAAAACAAGTTCAAACACACACACACACACATGGAAATATGATCACAGATTAGTTGAATGGTAGACAGAAGACAGAAGCACACACACACAGACACACATGGAAATATAATCACATATTAGTTGAATGGTAGACAGAAGACAGAAACACACACACACACACACACACACACATGGAAATATAATCACATATTCGTTGAATGGTAGACAGAAACACACACAAACACACACACATGGAAATATAATCACATATTCGTTGAATGGTAGACAGAAACACACTCAAACACACACACATGGAAATATAATCACACATATTAGTTTAATGGTAGACAAAAGACAGAAACACACACACATGGAAATATAATCACACATATTAGTTGAATAGTAGACAAAAGACACTCAAACACACACACACACACATGGAAATATAATCACACATATTAGTTTAATGGTAGACAGAAGACACTCAAACACACACACATAGAAATATAATCAGATTAGTTTAATAGTAGACAAAAGACACTCAAACACACACACACACACACATGAAAATATAATCACACATATTAGTTTAATGGTAGACAAAAGACACTCAAACACACACAAACACGGAAATATAATCACACATATTAGTTGAATGGTAGACAAAAGACAGACACACACACACATGGAAATATAATAACATATTAGTTGAATGGTAGATAAAAGACAGAAACACACACACACACATGGAAATATAATAACATATTAGTTGAATGGTAGACAGAAGACAGAAACACACACACATGGAAATATAATCACATATTAGTTGAATGGTAGACAGAAAACAGACAAACACACACACGGTGAGAAAAAGGCACCTGGAATTTGATCATCTCCCAGAAGCCCTGCAGGTCAGTTAGAGAGGTGGTGAGCGCCACATTCTGCTCACTAGCGCCACACCGCTCACATTCATCTATCAGTCCGGAAAACTGGACGAAACGCTGGCGCATCAGCAGTCGCGCCTGTCCCTGTGCCGAGCGAATATCTCCCACTATTTCAGCGCTCAATGAATCAGGCAGTGGCTGCTGCGAGTCCCAATAATCAGCCTCGATAGTCAGTCGCACCGTCTCATTGCTCACCAATTCTCTACACACACACACACACACATGTATACATACACACACAGGTGCCAAGCCGGGGGGGGGGGGGGTCGCGAGGCTACATCATAGGACCGTGAGAGCCACCTGTAAAAAATTTGCACTAAATTCAATGTTATGAACACCTGATGTCTTCCTTGTATTTTCGAATAAATTCAATAACTATGACATTAAAGTATTGAATGCGATATTAATTCAGTATAAAGGTGTTTTTCTAGCTTCTCGTATTTTTTACTGGACGGTCATGGAGCCCTCCAGTTTTGTCCTGGGGGTTGCAGAGCGAATAAGGTTGGAAACCCCTGAGATAAGCGCATATAACTTGTTGCGCCTCCACACTATTACATCACCAACTACCTGAAATACTCAATGGACAACGGTGGCGATGATGGTGTGTTTTCTTCAGCGCTGGCGGCCGGCGACTCAACACTAGTATCCATGACAACCGCACTAGTATCCATGACAACCGCACTGGTCTCCTTGACAACCGCACTGGTCTCCTTGACAACCGCACTGGTCTCCTTGACAACCGCACTGGTCTCCTTGACAACCGCACTGGTCTCCATGACAACCGCACTGGTCTCCTTGACAACAGCACTAGTATCCATGACAACCGCCTGACTTCTACACACACACACACACACACATGAAAGAGTGGCTGAGTATTGACATTTAGTGTATGTGTATGTGTGTCTGCGTGTATGTGTGTGTGTGTGTGTTATGAAACACAAACACACCGCCGACGCACTCCACACTATGACGCCCCACATAAAAACGGTGGATGTATTGGTTAATATATGAGATATGAATGTTTACTTGTTTTGTGTGTATCTTGTGTGCTATATATGTGTGTGTGTCTATATATGTGTATGTGTGTGTATGAGTCCGTATGGGTGTGTATATGTGTGTGTGTGTGTGCACGTGTGTATGTATATATATGTCTGTGTGTATGTGTGTGTGCGCGTCTGCGTGTGTATGTGTGTGTGTGTGTGGGGTGGTGTTGGGCGGGGAGCTATGTGCCGTGTCGGGAGCGTTGGCTCGGGTGTGGGGGTGGATGGTGGCGGGAGTGTGGTGGAGAGGAGTGGTAGCTTGGCAAGAATGGGGGAACGACTGCAACAATAAGCAGCGATAATCCACCTGGGTTGGCTCCTGTTGCAGTCGTTCGGTGGTTGAATTATAAAAAAGAAGATAGATACATAGAGAGATAGATAGACAACTATAATAAAACAACATTTTCCCGCGCTATGCTCATTTATCACTGTCAGAACACTTCAAAATGCACAAATAAACACAACAACACATCATAGCACAGCGGCAAGTAAAGAGTGAGGGAGGAAGAGAGAGTACTCACTGGAACACAACGGGAGATGCGACCGCAGTGAACACAAACGGCTCACATTTCTTAGCTGAAGTCACGTGCAGATCATATGACGGTATGCCCGCCGGAGGCTATCAACAAACAAACACAAAATCATACAGCAATGTACAGTGAACACTTAACAACGTACACACTCCTGAAAATATAAGCAAAAAGACAGTAGTATGGTGACAAAGACAGTTATGATATTGGTGTTGAAATAAGCAACGCATAGTCGGTGATGTATTGAAGCGAGCATCAGTGTACTGCACGATTATCAAGTACATGGGCTCATTCACAGTGGAAACAACCGAGTATATCGACTAGAGTTGGGTTCTTAACCGAAGATGTCAAAGATCTTTTAGTGAAAATTAAAGAAAGTGTATGTTTATATCTATGTTTTCATATTATTTTCAAGAAAAACAACTCTGTGTGTTGAGTGTTGATTTGAGAAAGGTTGCGATGGCTGTAAAAGGTTGAGAACCACTGGACTAGATCGTGCTACATCAATTCGAATGATGTAAGCTCTATGTTCAACGACCAATGATCGCAGAGCCTTTCTGAACACAAATTACCCAGGATATAACCTCTCCTAGGTGTTATAGACGTAGATAGAATCGACCAGACTGACTAAAAGATACAACCACTTCACACACGCGCATTACACCGCATGAAAGACAGCATAACAGAGCACACACACCAACAAAACCGTACAACACCCAACATTTCACACCATGTGTGTGTGAGAGAGAGAGAGTGAGAGAGCACCTCGAAGTGAGAGCACGTGGGCAGAGTTACTAGTTGTGTCGACGCTTGTTGCTCGTCGTTGACGCATGATGCCGTAGCAGCCGCCGCCGCAGCCGCCGTCACAGAACGAGTCACTCTGCGTGTCGTCACACTGACACAAACCGGCACCGTTCTGACACGAGCCAGCACACCGCCCGGCCTGGCAGCCACGACAGTGTTGGAGGGGCAGGATGCAGTGGTTGAACGCCCGACACAACGACTTCTCACACTGGCCACACTAGATGAACCCTGATTGCGACTGGCACGAGTAGCTAACACACACAAACACACACACACAGTTGGGTTAGCTATGAGAAGATTAAGGGGTGATTTAATCAACGTTTTTAAGCATAGCATTGACAAAGACAAGCTGGATAGAAAAGGTTGGGTAGTTTGGTTAGTTAAAAGGTAAAAGGCCTAAGTGACAGCTGCTACACGGGAAGAAGTCGAAGCTTATGAACACACAGGTGTGTCCCGTGCAGCTCGCTGTCACCGCAGAACCGACCATCTCCACGCTATGACGCCACAAGGACGGAAGACGTATTAGAGAGGGTCACCTCCCCAGAATGCATGACACAACACATGACTGATATCTGGTACCATTTTCTGCTGGGTGGACAGGGGCTGTGGGATTATAGAATTCGCCCAATAAAATTCTGTCCCGCCGGGTTGAGTAGTGAGAGAGATCGAAGGGAACTCAATAAATGTCTTAGGCAGACCAGAGTGGTTATAGGGGTATAAAAAGTATAGCTTCCCAAATATACGTATCGACATTTGGAATAGTCTAGGAGGTAGTGGAATCAAGTAGTATTGAACAATTTAAGCGTAGATTAGACAAAATAGTGACAGGTTTGGAGACAGCACAGTCTGACAGTATTGCTCATATCCTGTACACTACAACTAGTGAGTACACACACACATAATCAATCGACGTTAGAATCGAGCTGAATTCAGCAGATATTTGACCGGTCGGCTAGTCTCAATAATGCATCACACACACACACACACACACACACACACACAGACTGCTTCACAATATGGTAATTTGAGAATATGGAAATGTATTAAATTTTTATCAAGTATTAACTGGACGCCAACTGACAGAACATACGGTAGTATATTTATTGAGTAAAACATGCTGATTTAATCAGTGTGATACCTGCGCGCGTGTTGGCACCACCAGCCACGTCTGCCGACACGCCGCCAGAACGAGCGTCGAACACGGAGAACTGGGCGGCGGCTCGGCCCGCTCTGAACGGAGGTTCAGCCATTAATCGCTGTCTGTCGGCCACTTTCTGTGCCTGTTTGCGCCGCTTGTAACGTGCCAGTCGGTCGTTCAGTGGCTCCTTGACAGCCGCTGCTGTACGACCACCCACTGCCCTCACTGCGTACCAGCGATAAAAAACAGACATTAAAAACAGAAATTAAAAACAGACACTGATAAAAACAGACAATATTATCGAGGAATAAAGTGGGAAAACAAACAGTGGTACCAATAAGAAAAACTCACGTGCTATATCTTGTAAAATATTCGCGTGTTTTGTCTTTATATTTTGTACTGTTTTTTATGAATAAATGAGCACCCGTTTGTGTGAAACGGATGTGCAAATAAATCAATATAAATATGAATAAGATTGCAAAGCATGTTGAAAGTCGAGAAAAACAAAGAATATCAAGAGAACGAAAGATAGGGTGTAACATTGTACACAAGTTGAGAAATAAACTCATGAGGAAAAATGAAATACATCGTAAAACCGACAAAGAAAAAAGCAAAACAAGGATGTACACTGCCAGCAAGAAATATATTATATGACAAAGTGCCTAGAATTGTGCACGAGAACAATTACAACGTAATCATATTGTTTGTATATTGTTGGTTTGTATCCTAATTTTGTCTATTTATGGCACGTCGCGCGTGTGTGTTTGTGTAATATGCGCTATATCAAATACATGTTGTTGTTGTTGAACACAAGAATCAAAGCAGAAATTGTCCACAAGAGAATCACATTTGTAAACATGAATGAAACGCTGGTGTAAAGTGTGGTTTTTTATTATAAAACAGGTTGACAATAAAACAACACTTTCAACAAACTCCAATACACGTAAAACACTCCTTCCATTCCCCTCACTTTTTCCTCTCCTCTCCAAAAAATCTCCCAGTTTTCCATTGCGTTGCCATGGCAACTCAGGAACTCTCACAATTATAAATTAACAAGCAATTAACATGATAAGCAATATATAAAATTATTATATATATATATATATATATATATATATATACTACATAAAGCGAGAAACAGTGGGTGACACAATGGTGTAACACCGTGGCACAATGGTGTAACACCGTGGCACAATGGTGTAACACCGAGGGCAGCACACCCACCGTTGCTGGAAGAGGCGGGCGGATTGAGCGGCGTGGGCGGCGCAGGAGGCGACAATTGGCGCCGCCTCATCAGCTGCTCGTGCCGACGTTCACGTCGCTCGTCCTCGCGTGCAATGGACGCCAAGGCGCGGCGCTGATTTAGACGACCTGCGTTGGTGCGCAGCGCTCGTGCGGCACGCAGAGGCATAGTGAATCTGTGCGATGACAGATTGTCGTGCGAAAACACACCAATTTGAAATGCCACAAAAACAATACTGAGTATATTATAAACTCGACTTGCATATTATTATAAAGAAATTAATAGATCAGTGTCACGAATAGTTATACAAGTTAACATTTTACAAGCATCTAAAGAAATTAAACCTAGATTATGTTGTTGTTAATGGCGTTTCAAGCGCGCACCAGCCAGTTTAGACTATATGGCGCGCCCATCTACAGTGGTGACTCCCGGTAGACTCAAGCGGTAGTGTTAATGAACAAACTCGGGCCAGGATAACCACTGAGCTACTCGAGAAAACCTAGAATAGAAGACAGAGAACTGCATATGGATGAAAACAATGCGCAACATTCGAACGCATTCTACCTAGCTTAATCGTGTAAACAGGATCACTCGACTCAAACTCAAGCTCAAGAATATATTTCTTATATCACAAGACAACAATAGGAAATGAAATATGTTAGCGAACCTTAAAACGACGGCAATTGAGCTTTAACAACAGCTTAAATCACTGGAAAACTAAAACACCAACTACGATATCAACACGCTGGAACAACTGATGAAAATTCAAATTGGCGCAAAACCAGAATTAGCGACCAATCAAACCACATATGTCTACAAATTCCGGTAAATGAAATATTATTGTTTTTGAGTTATTTGTTAGGATTAAACCTTGAATGATACATGTAAGTACATCTACAAAGTTACGCATATAAATAACTGTAATGGTTTCGTATGTCAGCGTAGCATAAGTTTGATGAGTTTATGATTGATGAGTTTATGATTGATTCTCCGCAAAAGTGGTGAATATATATCTGGTGGCAGCTTGTGATCGTGTCTTTTTGCTTTGTTTATTGTTGTTGCTTGTAATTGCACATATTGAATGCCACACTTGCAGCCGGATCGGTTAGATGCACACGGTGTGGGTGCGCGGCTACAACGGCTTCGGCCAGCTGTCCAGCACGTGCTCACAGCTGGTTTCTGATTGGCTACCGCTATACTCGACGCCGCAGAAGCCTCGAGAAAGTGTGGACGATGAAAGAGGGACGCAACAGCAGCTTCCACTTGTCGCTCTCAACTGGCACTCCGCCTACTGTGCTTTTAACGGTCAGTGTAAGATGTAAGACGTGTATTTTTGTTAACAACGTATATTTATCATTTTCCATAGGCGCTTCATTGTTTTTGACAATGGTTTTTGAGCCAAATGCTTCTTTCAGGCGTCTGTGCTTACTATTTTTATTAAAAAGTACAAATTTGAAGACACTTTCAATAACAAAACATACAGTATGCAAGCAGCATTAAATTTTCTTATTGCTTTATTATTTTTATTTTCATGGTCAAATTTTGCTTAATACCAAGTGTGTGCGTGTGTGTGCGGATTTTATTTTGTTTATTTGTTCTGTTGTGTAGATTTTGTAGTGTTCAAATAAACAAGGATGCATTTAGTGAGCAGAAAATATTAAAGTGATTTCAGAATCGGTTCTTGAATGGCTCACACACTTGTGTAATCACAGTTTACACGTTATAAGTGTATACTGTGTGTGTGTGTGTGTGTGTGGGTATGTTCATTGCAGATGTGCTGACAATTCAGGGACACGATGCAACATTCACAGGCAGGGAAATGTTGCCTCCATCAGCACACATCAAGAAGGTACCTGCCCCAGGGTGTTGTGGTTGTTTCATGCGCGCACCAGCCATTTTCAAGCATGTATGTCAATTAATTTAAGTGTATTGTATGTTGTTGAAAATATTACGTTGATATAACATAACTGTTCCCTGATACATATAAACTAATGATTAAATGAGAACTACGAAGTATGCTAATTTCGAGTGAATTCTTATGAGATCACCTGTTAGTAAGGGGTTAACGGTCTTGATCGGCGCCTGACAGATCTGCGCCGGCGACGACAGACTGGCTGTGTTGACCGGCGATGGCTGCGTACACGTGTTGCATATTGAACGAGCCAGCCAAGATGTGGCTATGACGCAGTGGAGACGTATTGTACTACAGTCTGGTGCGCAGTCAAGCGCTATGACGCAGGCTTCTAACTGCGTGGCTGATGTTTGTGTGGGAGCTCACTCACTGCTTGCATGCTCCCCAGGCGAGAAAACATATGAGAAACATGACAAACTGGAAGAGAGATATATATAGAAAATAGGAATAAGAGAGACAGGAATAAATGAGCGTATCATGGGTGATACACGCATGCAGACACTGACAAATATAGATAATAATAAATAACAAATAACAAAATGACTAGATCACACACAGAAATAAGCAGAACTTGCACAAATTTACTAGATTCGCTGAATTCACAAACACAAACACAAAACAACGTTCTGTTTTTTATTGTTCAGACGGTGACATATTGTCGATGCACATTGGCGGCGCATCTGAGCCATTAGTGGCGCACTCGCTGTCTGCCGGACGGGAACACTTTCTCGTTGTGACCACAGATGGCGCTGTGTATTCTTGCGGCGGTGGCGGGTTGGTGTTCACGTGCATAATAACACGCCACGCTTCTGTCGTTTGTTGAGGGATTTTCACGCGAGCTATGTTTGTCTCGTTCTTCACTTATCGAAGCCGACAAGAACAAGAAAAAAGCATAATTTTGTGTTGATGGCATGAAAGTGACACAACACATTTTTTACAATTGACTGTTTTTTACTTTGTTGATATTAATTGAGAATTATTGACTATACATAGCTGGAAAAACAGAGACTTTATTATTATTATTATTATTAATTACAGGCAAATCCAGTAGCATGGGAAGAGTGCAAGCACTATTACCACCCTAAGGTGGCCCCATGTACCGGAAGCGCCCAAAAGATTCAGAGAGAAAGAGAGTTCGAAGAGAAAAAAGTCAAATAATAAATAACAATAAATAATAAACCATCATCCGATAACAATCCATAATGTCACTCCGCCCACGTTCCTCAATAAATAATATAATAATAACAATAAATATGTGATTCATTAAAAAACAGCCATCAATAAATAAGAATAAATATTAATAAATAAGTAATTAATAACAATCAAGAACAATACATATGATTCAAAAAAGAAACATCCAACAATAAATATAAATATGATTCAATAAGAAAAATAGACCAAATGTTTGGTAGCTGGCACAACAGACAGTGGTTCCCATGAAACACAAACCAACCTCTAATAATACTCAAACAACTTACTGCACCTGATAATTTCAAGTATTCTGGTAGAAGTGATTGATTGTGTTCACTGTCAGTCATGCAAAAATAGTTATAGTTAGCACGTGATGTTGAAAGCGAGGCTCTTCCAATTTATGACTAATTTACAAGTGTAAATGTATCATATCAACACTCGTGTGGAGTAATTTTTGACGGCTACTGAACCCGAGTTTTATTATATGTCTGACATGGTGTCCTTGTACCAGACTTTTATGTATAATATATCGATCTTAGGATCCTATTGTAGAACAGTGGAACACCAATGGATATATTTCTTAATGTTTTCTTATAATTATTATTATTATGTATCAATTATAGTTGATGGATGGCGTATGTGTATGTATGTGTGTATGTGATATGAGACGGGGTCAGTTGGGACTCGGGGACCTGGAGGAGCGGGAACACTTGTGTCACGTGGCTTGTATGGGCGGTATCAAGGTGGCGGCGGTTTCAGCAGGAGCCTGGCACTCTGCCGGTACGTCTCTATGTGTGTGTGTGTGTGTATGTATGTATGTGTGTGTATTTATGTGTGTGTTTGTGTGTGTATGTATGTGTACAGTAAAACCTGTATTTGAACTGCAACATCTGTTTGAAACCTCTAGTCGAAACCTCTATTTGAAACGTCTATTTAAAACCTCTATTCGGAACCTCTATTTAAAACCTCTATTTGAACTTCTAGTTGAAACCTCTAGTTGAAACCTCTATTTGAAACGTCTATTTAAAACCTCTATTCGGAACCTCTATTTAAAACCTCTATTTGAACTTCTAGTTGAAACCTCTAGTTGAAACCTCTATTTGAAACCTCTATTTGAAACGTCTAGTTGAAACCTCTAGTTGAAACCTCTATTTGAAACCTCTTTTTGAAACCTCTATTTGAAACCTCTATTCGAAACCTCTAGTTGAAAGCTCTATTTGAAACCTCTAGTTGAAACCTCTAGTTGAAACCTCT
>OU696572.1:11936375-12033875 GCA_916048095.2 Sacculina carcini | reverse complement strand
CAAGTCAAATATCCCTTGATCCACAGTAATACCGAAGTAGAGCCGTAGCAACCGCCCCCCGTACCCCCCGGCCGGGGGGGGGCCGAATGTTGAGGGGCCCCGTTGCTTCACATATGATATTAAAATTCATCATATTTATTTTGTATAGCCTTTACCTTTTTTCTCAGATGTTTTCACCTGAGCTTATATTATGTGATTATGTATAATCAATAAATTCATTATTTGGTGCTTTATTTATAATGGGGGCCCCAAGTGTTGCCTTCGGGTTGGGGGCCCCACAAGCCCTCGCAACGGCTCTGTACCTCAGCATGAAAGCGTTCGAGTACCTCACTCAAGAAACGATGCCGCAGTGGTTCTCAAACCTTTTCCAGTGTCGACACCGTTTTTCAAATCAGCACTCAATTCTCGCACCCTCTGGATTCTTGATTGCTTCATTTTGAAAAATATATCAATATACACGAAGTAATAACAATGAACGTAGTGAATATTTATCCATACAGATTAAAGTTCTTTAATTTGTTAATTTCTAACAACCTTCTAGAATAAATCAGCTATATTGTCCGAGGTCTTATTCTGAAGCTGTCTTCACTGTTTGTTTGTACCGAAATAATATCTTGATTTGCTTCATGCGAGCTTTGTTTATTTCTAGCCCCACTATATGTTTCAATAATAATTCAGTTCCTCTTTTTTATTGAAGCGTTCATACTGGTCTCTTTGTTGCGGATTCTACTGAATTTTTTTAAATATTGTAAACAGCATTATGTTTTGTTATGTCTTCGTTGAATTGTTGGACTCCTTGGTGTAGTGGTAGCACATCCGCCTCACAAGCGCAAGATCCGTGGTTCAAATTCCGGCGAATTCTATTAGCCAACAGTCCCTGTCCACCCAGCAGTAAATGATGGTACCAGATGTCAGTCATGTGTTGTGTCATGCATTCTGGGAAGGTGGCCCTCTCTAATACGGCTTCCGTCCTTGTGGCGTCATAGCTTGGAGAGGGTCGGCTCTGCGGTGGCAGCGAGTTTCACGGGACACACCTGTGTGTTCATACGCTTCGACTACTCCAGCTGTCACTTGAGGCCTTTAACTTATAACATTTCGTGTGCAAAGAGCTGTGAATGCATCTCTCACTGGACTGTAATGTTTAAACTGACTTGCTTAATAGTCTTGTTGCTGTTCGCTGTATATTTGGCATGGTCATACATTACCAGTTGATAAATGACATCACACACGCCGCTGGTTTCATGCGATACATACGCTCCAACACACAACATCATACAACACATGGATATGACCGAGACGCAAGTATCAACAGACATCTAATTGACTGATGACGATCACACCAGTCTGCACTGAGTTTCTGATTATCTACAGCTGTATAATTGCTCGAGCGTTATCGCCAACAGCGTTGTTCAGAGAGTTCTTACACAAATACACGAGTAGACACAATATGATGGGTAAAATCACAGGAAACATTTAGAGGTGGCATGCTCGTACACGCGCGTGGACCGCTCTGTTGCGGTTATCCATTGAGCAAGTGTAGTTGCTCCGACAACGACAGTTTCGTGTTTCTGCCCGCTCTTCTTCTGTTGGCTCCGGCGATGGGTCTGACGCGAGGCCTTGAGGTTGTCAGTGCTGCGATGGTGGATTCCTCCGTCGCAGAATGTCCCTCATCCTGCTCTACCTGAGGGACTGCGGTGGCAGGCTTCTCCGTTGCTGTAAAAGTATTGTCAGATCACATCAGCGATTTTGTACAGCGCACACTTTTTCTTAATTAGACTTTTAGTTTTCAGAACGTAAGTTTACAAATAAATTGATGATGTTTCTAGACAGAGTTAATTAGTTTTTATATAAGTAGAGTCAAGTTTTTGTTATAGTCTAACAGTATTCAGAAAATATTCGTAAAATGTTTTACTTTTTGCTCAATACACATGTTTGGAAGCTCAGTGTTTTAATGAATGCAGTCATATATTCATATGAACACATACAAGAATACTGGAAAATATGATGAAACAGAAGGGAGGATTGTAAGCAAACTGAATGGGAAAACTGGAAAACGGAAGGAAGCAGTAGCTCATGGGGATCGGTGCTCTTGGAGATGGCTATGTAAAATTTGCTGACCCAATTTGGTTACAAGGAGCACAAGGTTTTAGAGGAAAGATCACCCTTCAAAACTGGATTTGGTTTTCACGAAAGAAACAGAATATTTTTTCACAAAAGGAATAGACGCGTTATTCGTAGACGAAGTAAGTGGGCGGATAATTGGATGTGTCACCTGGTTGTTCGGCGGTGGAGGCAGCCGAAGTGGTCGGCTGTCTTTTCAACGCTGGATTATCGTGGTGTTGACGTTGAGGTTGGTTGAGTGTCGCCTGCTGTCCGCTCGGTCTGTGTCGCTTGAATGATAGAGGTGATAGAGCCCTTAGTCCACTGCCGCTGGGACGTCGTAGTCCGCCAGGAACGTACTTACGACGCCGCTCGGCAATGTTGCCCGTGCGGTTCTGACTGAACGGCTTTTCAAATGGTTTACGCGATATTGGTGCCTTTTGTTCTGTGCGGGAGACTATCTTCTGACTGGCTGTTTCTTCTTTCTGCTCTGTTCTGCTATTGACCGGTCTCTCTGTAGACACGGTGGCTACCGTGGCAGAAGTGGCCTGTACTGTTTTGGCTTCAGCTGCACGAGAAGATGGACGGGAGCGTCTGAACGGCAAAGGACGCCGGCGTCCGGCACCGAACAAGCTTCGCTGAACCGGCAGCGAATTTCGGTCACGGACTGATGGAGCTTTTCTTGCTGTTGTGAAACGAAGCTTTCGATTTCCAGACACCACTCCGGATTCTACGATAGCCTCATCTTCTTTTTCATCCGCTTCTCCACTACTTTCTTCAATGTCCACATCATTGGCATCGGTGGCTTCTTCAGTCTGTTCGTTCTCGTGCTTTTCATCTTCATCTTCATCTTTTGATGCAGAATGCGAGTGCAGCTTGGAAGTGAATGCTGGCTCAGTTCTTGCTGTGGCGCTTTCTTCCGCCTGATTGACGGTGGTTTGTTGTTCTTCATTCTCTTCTGTTATTGTTGTGGTCGTCTCTTCTGGCTCAGCTGTTGTCGCTTTTATTGCTGGCAGCAGTCCTCGGGGACGTGAGTTTTTTCTTCGGAATGATCTTCGTCGTGACGACCGTGATCTGAGTGAACTTCCCGATCTCGGTTCTGTCTGCTCTTTACGTTGTTCTTCCGACTCGATCTCGGACTGCTCAGTTTTTATAGTTTCTGTGGTGAGTTCTACATTTGGTGTTGATCGTGGTGCTGGCCTCTGTGGTCGGCGCTGTCGAGATGTGATTCCACGAAATCGCGTGCTGCTTGCTCCTGCATTTGTGTTTTGGTTGTTCCCAGCAGCAACGAGATTTGATTGCGCGGGGGGTTCAGATACTTTTTGTGACTCGACACTCTGTGCGATGTTCTGGGCTTCGTTTTCACTGGTTTGAGTTGCGCTCTTTTCTTCAGTCGGTACCTCAGTTTTTGTGGAGTCCCTCGAGGTGTTTCTCCTCCGGCTTGGACGTCTTCTCTGCGATCTGAAACGTCTACGATCACCACTATTTTCCTTTTCGTCGTTGGACTGATCGCTGGCGATACTAACTGTCTCTCGATGTCGGCTCTCTTGGACGGAATCAGAGGAGAAATCGTTGAGTTTAATTTTTGCGGATAAACTTCCTCGCCCTCTAAGTTTGGTATCGGAATTGATTGATTCGGTAGTTTGATCTGTCTCAGCAGTTGTTGCTATATTCTCTGTTTGTTGAGGGCGTAGTTTGGTGTTTGTTTTTTCTTGAAGGTTTTCTGATCGTTTAATTTCTTCGGCATGCTCTGATTTTGCAATTCCTTTATGGAAAGGCCGTCGCCGCCTTCCATGTGCTCGTCTTCGCGGCAATTGGGCTCTTGCGAATGTTGCAGTTTTTGTCTGTTCAGAGATTTCTTCATTCTCAATGGATGGTCGGTTTTGCTTTGTATTTTCATTTGAGACGGCTCTGGTTGGATTTTGTTTGCGACGATCAGTGAATGATGTGCGGCGCTGTGAAGCTCCTGGTCTTCTTGCACTTATTCGCCCGACGGGTTCTGTTGGTTTGACGCTGTGCCGATGTGGTTTTCTGACCGAGTCCACGTGCGTATTGTCTCTCCCTGTACTCTCCGCGATTGTTTCATTTGCAGTGGAAATGGTCGGAATGTGTTCAGTATCGTTTTGTCTGCTGGGATGTGTGGCTGTGGAATGGAGCAACGAGTGCTCTGCATCTCCTTGCGACAAGGGAGTGGACACAATTGGCTGTTTGTTGTCGGTTACTGGCGGTAGAGGTACCAGCTCAATTATTTTTGTTGGTCGTGGTCTGGATACTTCTAATCCTAGTAGAGTGGATTTTTTCGTAACTTGAATAGAATCATCAGTCGGAAGAACGGTGGAAGTTTCAGACGGTATTGTAGAATATTCTCCGTCTTCCACGCTTGTATCTTCGCTTGTATTAATAGACTCCGTTGTAGATATATCAACGGAAATGGTGTTGTCTGACCCTTCAACTCGAGACAAGGAATAAAGACTGGATGTGTCTACTTGCGGAACAACGTTTTCTTGGTTGATTGTTTTTTCTTGTGGTCCGGATTTTGGTATTTCTGGGGGTGATGTGGTCGAAGGTCTTTCTGTCGCTGTAGATCTTGGAGGAAATCTTGTACCTTGTGGCAAACGTCCTCGTTTATGTGTGGCGGGTGTAACTGCTTGCAAGCGATCACCACCCCTGGAGAGTTTTTTAGCTTCTCTAGACTGGTGCAAGTCAAATGGTATGCCCAATGAAGCAGCTTCATTATGTCTTGTTTGGTCCCTAGTTATGCCTTGTTTTTGAGCCACTTCTTCTGCAGGTATATGCTCATTGTTTTTCGCTGTGCTTTTGGAGGAAGCCTTGCTAGATTCAGCTCTTCCTCTTGTTCTAAATCTCGAGGATCTTGATGGAGATCGGGCTGGTTGAGCGGTCTGATTCGCTGGGTCTTGTGAAACAGTCTCTACTGGTCGCTGAGGGCGTGGTCTTCGTCGCCTGTTGCTTTCCAGCAATGCCTGACGATTACTGCCTGATGAGGCTGAAAAACGGCTCTGTGATCTCCTTGGTGCCACACTGTTGGTTCTCACAGGTGCATTGTCCGATGTAGCTGTGAACCGGTCTGCGTTTTCTGATACACCATTCCTCGTAACTGAATTAGTGGTCTCTTGTTGTTTGTTTTGCTTTTCTACGTCTGATTTTAACGAAGGCGTGATTTGATTAGTTCCCTGGCTGGACTGTCGAATTCCTTGACCTCGTGATCGACTGCCGAAGAAACGCGAGGCTCCCCGATTGTCGTTGAATTGAACACGCGCTGTGTTAGCTGACTGTTGCTCGTTTTTATTCTTGATTATGGGTATGAATTGCGGTGCTTCGGTGACGATAAAGGGATCTAAACGGGGTCTATTTTGTAGTCGGGCTCGATTCGAAAAGCTACTGAGGGCGAACGTTGGCGATTGTGTCACTTCATTGAACGATATCTCACTGAAACGTACACTGTTTGTCTCTCGTTCGTCTCCCGTATCTTCTAGGTCTGCCGGGGCGGTGCTTGTCGGTGTGGTATAGGTGGACCTAGTTGTTGATGTCGTCACGATTGGCTTGAACGTGGCCAATGCCTCTTCTTGTACAACAGCCGGCTCATCATCGACATCATCAAAATCAAGCGAGTCTTGTTCTTCTTCCAGATTTTCGTCGTAGTAATACAAGTACTCGTACTCGACAATGGTGCCGTTGTCCAGAGTCTTCCGCACTACATGCGATGAGAACGGCTCTTCTCCCGTCTCGACTTTCGATTTGGCCGCCGACAAAGCCACCAGCAGTGGTATTACGCATATTCTGCAATACAACAAGTGAAAAATTATCCAGGCATCAAAATGCAGTATTTTGATCATACTAGAGATTCTGTATACAACCGTTATTTGTGTGAATTTCGCTTTCATCATATTTGTCATTCTTGAGTGTATGTGTATATTTGTGTGCGTGTCTTTATGTGATATAATAAAAAAGAGGGTACGGTTGGAATTTTTCTAACGTTCATTGGAATTCAGCTTTGAAGGGATTTTGTTATTTATTCGTTTCGTTTGCGCTGATTTAATTTTTTCCAGCTGCAGTTTAAAAATCGCATGAAATGCGGTATTGCCCCAGTATAGTGTGCTATACTCTAGGGCAGTGGTTCTTGACCTGTGGGGAATTTCCCATTGGTGGGTAATGGAGGGATCATCAAGTGGAGCACTGAAGGTCGAACAGAACAATAAATGTATGTTTATATCAATCGCAATTGATTTATTTTCGTTTCTAGCGACTTCCTGAATTTCTCCTCGGTGGAACAACTGATTGTATTGAATTTATCAACGCTGTTGTGTGTAAAATTAAGAGTTACACACTGATTAGGAAGTGGGGAATCAGTGAGAAATAAGTTACCGATCCCTGCACGAATGTATAAGTATCTGATACACTCTAGTCTAGGTGTATTCGAGACTCGCAGTGTATAAACTCGCTTAATTTTTCAGCAAGTATTTTGCGATATTTGATAATAATTATTAATATTATACGTTCGATTAGATTGTGGACTAGTACTCATTCAATGACTAGTACACATTCGGTGGAAATGATATTTGTTTTGGACGGCTTTCTGAGCCTACCATATGCTCAAGTGATTCATTGGCATTTCGGGCTGTCGTTGGCAGGAAGTGATAATGGTTGAGCACTCGTATCTTCCACAATCTCGCCAATAACAGTGTGTTTATCAGGATATTTGCTTCATTAGGTTCTTGTGTGTGTGTGTCAGTGATGACAACCTGCTCTTCCAGTGAACTTGATTGTGTATTCGCTGGGCTTCATATTAGTCAATACTGGGAGAATACTGTCAATGCACACTTGCACAGTTACAGCGTTCCAATAGTATTCACTCCACACGCACGCACACCCCTTTATCACTTGTTTGTGTGTGTTGGCGTGTGAACAAACACTGGTCGGTAAACAGACTCTGGCGTCAACAAGCCAGCGTGCGCGCTGTGTCGTGTGCGAGCTGGTGTCACGCTTCAATGATGCAATAAACGTAGGTGTGGCTGCCAGCCTTGTCCACTATGCCTTGTTGCTCCATTGCTATCTCTCCTTTCCGTTCTCTCTCTCTCTGTGTGTGTGTGTGTGTGTCAGTCATTTGCATTATAAGTCAATGTGCATAGCGGACCTCGAGATGGCTCCAACGCGTGTGTACGTTCACTTGCTGTTGCGATACGCGTCTTTTGTTAAAGAGTCAATGGTTGATTCTACCAATGGTCTGGTGGTTTGAGGTGCTCCATGCTGGCTGCTCCTACCACCGTTGCCATTTTCTATGAGAGTGGTTCTTAACCAGTTTCTGTGTTGGCATCCTCTTTCAAATCAGTCAGTCAGTTCCCTCACCTCTGGATTATTTATAGCCAGGGCCGGATCTAGGCATGTGGAGGCCCCTGGGCAATCTATGTGTGGAGGCCCTCAGGCAATCTATGTGTGGAGGTCTACCCTGCTTGAGGCGGGTGGCGAGCGAAGCAAGCCTCACCAGGGGGCGCTGTAATCTCCACCGGGAAATCATCATTGCCGGTCCTGCCAGTAATGAATTTTGGTCATCTTAATCAAGTACGCAAAATGATCTTTCTTGGGTCCTTTTTGAGGCCTCTAAAATATGGAGGCCCCTGGGCAGATGCCCTCTTTGACCTCTTCCCCCTAAATCCGGCCCTGTTTATTGCTATATAAAAAGGTAAAAATATAAACGACGTAATATCGAAACTTTTTTATTCAAAAAAGGGCGCACATACGCACACGCATATTCGTCCAGTGCTGACATATTCATCAAATGAGACAACGGCGACCTTGTTTGACCTCTATACTTTCGACGATCAGACTTGTTATTGGTGGTAATTTTGGTGGTAATGTTGGTGGTAATTTTGGTGGTAGTGTTGGTGGTAGTGTTGGTGGTAATGTTGGTGGTAGTGTTGGTGGTAATGTTGGTGGTAATGTTGGTGGTAGTCTTGGTGGTAGTGTTGGTGGTAATGTTGGTGGTAATGTTGGTGGTGATGTTGGTGGTGATGTTGGTGGCAGTGGTTCGATAACAATGACTATAAGCACAACGCCCAACGCCTTCGTGTCGTAATGCTCGTAACTGCTCATCCCATGCTTTGAGATTGCGCATTTCGTCAGCACTCACCCCCACACACGTGCGAGTAACACTGTCACCACTGAGTGTGTATGTGTGCGTGTGTGTGTGTGTGTGTATGTGTGTGTGTGTGTGTGTGTGTGTGTGCGTTCTTTTCTGAGCCATAGAGAGATCGACAAGTTGGGTTTGAGATGTATGATCAGCGAAACTGGATTGTTGGATGGAGTAGGGTTTTTTGGGTCCGTTCAAGTCACACATCAGAAGTATTTCGTGCTTCTGAAGTGAATCCTCAGAAGTTGTCATTCATGCCGCAGAGCAGACATTAATTTCATGTGTTTGTTTTCCGGACATTCTCATTTTGAGCGTGATTCGTTCACAAATTCCAAAATACTCAACGAAATTGTGAAATATCAGGGAGAAAATTAAATAATTATTAAATTATTAACACGCAAGCGGAACAAAACACCGTAATTCACTGACAAGCAATAAGGAATACCGCACTTCTGAACCAGTGTTCGATTCATACACTTCGGAAGTTGAGTGTAGGTTACACCAGCGATGCACCATTGAGGCAGCAACAAGGTATTATCATTAATATTCAAATTTGAAAACGGAGCATTTCAATTGATGTCTGCACGGTATTTGAAAACATTGTACAATGTACGTACAAAGTGCAATGTACGTGTTCATAAGAGAAGAATATTTGGTGTGGGTATAAATGGGGAACAGTGAAATGGCACGATAAATATGGCACAATAGAAGAAGTAGGAAAAAAGGCACACAATATATTGAAGTTTAAATGTTGAGAAATTATGTTTCTATAGTTTCTTTTAGTTTCTCGACTGGGGTTGTTTCGAAGTAGCCGAGAATATTTCGAAACTCTATACATTAGTGTTTCATGAATTTGTATTAGGTTTGTTATTTTACAACAACTGAAGAATTTATGCAAATATTTCATAGAGCGAGGGAAAATCATTGATCAAAGTTTATTTGAACTTGGTCTCAACATCAGCTTTCATATCATGCCTGAAAAATGCTTCTATAGGATCTTTACGTCTTAATATATAAAGGAAATTTAATTGCGTAATTGTTCCTGCTTTTTCCTTGTGCCATTTTTACCTAAATTCAGGTATAAATCAATGATGCATATTAACACGCGTATGACACTAGCTAAGCACAAACGTTGCGAACGTCATCTTCAAGTATCAATGCGGACTTGCTTTTTTCGTTTGTTGTTGACTTGCCTCACAGACAGACAGATTGTTCACACCATTATTGTGTGGGCTCCATTTTCTTTGACAATTGATACTCTATATATCATTGGGTCTTACCCTGTGTGAGGAATTCCCCACTGGCGGAGAATGGAAGAGTTGCCAAGTGGGAAGCTAAAGGTCAGATAGAACAGGACAACTATGTGTGTTTTTATCAATTCAAATTCGTATATATTTGTTTCTAATGACCTCTGGATATTTACTTTGATGTAAAAACTGAATTTACTTAATTTATCAGCGCTGTTGTGTGGAAAATAAAGAGATGGCTCATTAAGAAGTGGGGAATCAGTGAGATAAAGGTTAAGAACCACTGGTCTAGACAATGATAACAAATATCGCCCGAGGGCCTAAGTCGTGGTGAATCGCTCAGTTTCTCAGCTAGTCGTCTGGTGCTAAGCTGTGGTTTACCCGAACATCTGCCTGGATGGGAGTGACCTCGGCGATATTTGACGGATGAGTCTCACTATCATACGTTGAATCATTGCGTTGAGCGACTTGCAGGCGTCCTTCATACACCAACAGCTTCTTCGTTTTCTCTCTCTCTATCTCTCTATCTCTTTGCTTCTTTCTCTGCCAGAAGACAATTGCCGACATTCACAAGGATGTGGATTTGCAAGCGAGATGCAGCGTTTACGCGCAGCTGTGCGGTCATAACCGGACAGATCTATCATGGATGTCCAAATGACTGACTGACTATATGTGTGTGTGTGTGTCCGCACTCGTTGGAATTTGCAGTACGTATACGTGCGTATGTGTGTGTCTGTGTGTGTGTGTGTGTGTGTCCAGTGTACTTGCACTTTCACTAGTGGAAAGACGTCAATCCTGAGTCAAGGACACACGTTTTTATCTTGCTAAGTATCCACTTCAAATATTTGCCGTGCGATTTATATGACCACAAAGACTCAAATGAAAACGAAAACACCTCTGGGATTTTTCACAATATGTGCTTTCTAGATTGTTTCATTTGCTCTGTCTTGGCTAATCTCCGATTCTAGACTTGAATACCTTGATCACTTCACACCGCAGGACCACACCGCCTCTTTTCTTGAGCGATGCTGTTTGAATCGCTGTCATCTTATAGGTCTCCTGCGTTGCCCGCCTACGTTTGTATTTGGCAATTGCTTGCAATTGCAGGGTTTGTTGCATGTTCACTGGCCGATCCAGTAGGGGCTCAAGGGGGCTGAAGCCCCCCCCCCCCAATGTTCCCGTCAACTCCTCATAACTAAGAGGTTCACTAAAAGAGGTCAAGGAAAAGTATCTTTTTGTAGAGTTTGTTGATATAAGCATTATCGGAAAGCATATTCGCGCATAATGCGGTTGTAAATGTATGTATATATCATTGAGAAAAAATTCAGCCCCCAAAAATCATTTAGCCCTCCCCCACACAAAATTGCACTCTGGATCCGCTTCTGTGAATTTTGCTGTTGTTTTTGCCGGGACTGCTCATATCCCCGCTGATCTGTTTGGTTGATTTATCTCACTATTGCAAGTGATCACCGATCACATATCACTGGCGATCCTGAGTCATTGTGCTGTCATCGTCGTTTTTGAGGGCACTGCGGACGTGTGCCGGTCAGCATGTAGTCTACACTCATGTGGAAGTGTTTGGTGTGCTCGTGCGTTCCTGAGCATGTTGACATTGCTGGCTGTAACACGCACTGCAACATGCTGGGACAAGTTTTTCAGCCACGGCGGCATGCTTACACTCGAGTGTTGCCAAATGAACGGCAAAAACGTTGCTCGATCACAGTGTATGTAACTAATGTAAGTGTATGTAACAGATGCTGTAACTCTAGCGTTCTCATTGTACATATTGCGTGTGTTTATCTGTGGCAGTCACCTTGAACGCAGATCCTGGGGTATGCGGGGTAATTTATTATTAATTTTTCATTAATTACCCCCGACAAATTGGCTGGGGTATGAATATGTAATTATACCCCCGTGTAATTCTGCTGAGTTCACTTCATTGTATATATTGTCATCAAAATTAGCATAGAAAAAAGTAAATATACACAAGTGTGTGTGTATGCAATTATATGCAATATACTTTTCATTGAGGTATGTGTGTTATAATTGACTAGGTCGAAAATAGTTGAGGGTCTCATGCAATTGACCAACTGAGTCGACTTTTAACACTAATGCATGATGGCTGTCATCTGCTCTCCCGAGCCTCGACTCAAATATACGCCCTTGGCCGCCTCAGTTAGCAGTCACAAATTGGTTCGCTATTTTCATGTCATATTTTCATGTCATATTTTCATGTCATTTTCTTGACGTCACAAGTGCGGTCATACATGGTTCGGCAATGGAAGACAGGTGGGTGCTGAGTTCGGCGGCGAGTGGATTGTTCTGTGGCATAATGCATGATTGGTTGTCTGGTTAAGTGGCGGTATTTCGCTTCGACTAGCGAGTATACCAGCGAGATGTACCAATACACCTACCTTTTTTGAAAACATTCGAATCGATGGGTTTATATGATTAGACAAATGTGCTTCATTGAAGCTTTGCTGTTTGATGCTTGCTCTTCTGGGAATCGATCTAGCTTGGTCGGATTTTGTGGTACGTTGTTGCGTCGTTTATCACCAAGTTATTTACTTTCTCCGTGCAGAATTGCCGTGGAGGTTTTTCGGGCGTGTTTAATTATTTTTAATCCCGGCTGGAGGCCTTACTTGTTGACCTTTCCGCGTAATTGAATGAAGCCGCGTCGCCAACGCTTTTTTCCTTCTTTCCACAAAGTGTGATCTACCCCAGATTGAGCGGCGACTTTCTTATTGGCTGCTGCTTCATTTTTGAGAAATTTATCGCTTTCTCAATCCTGAACCGTGAACGGCGGTTTTTCTTGGAAGTGTGAAGGTTGCCTTGGTCATCGGTTCAACGGTCATATGACTGGCTTGCTTCCATGTCAATGCAAATGAGGACAACATATAACTCCTTTCAGTTCCTTGTTGTTTGTTGTGGGGTGGCGTTTCATTGACGACAATTGTGGATACCTGGTTCCATCCATCTTCACTTTCAATATCTGGTTCAATTGAAAATCTTCTAGATGTTTTCACCGATGTTGCTTGTGGGTTTGCTTGTTCCTTACTTGCGTGCGAGTGTGTTGCATATGGACAAATTCATGTGTGTGTGTGTGTGTTGTGATTATCTATCTGTGGCCGGTCCTACATGTATACAAGAGATATATCAAGCTCATTCAACTGGTGTATCAAATCGAAGTATAACATGGCGCGTAGTGCTCATTGGTAGGCGACGGGTATGAATCGAACTGAACCCAACGAACGTAAAACTTGTCCACTGGATTGATTGCTGCTTTGAAAGCATTTCAAAGCTGATGAGTTGATGAGGTCCGTACTGGCAGGCTTGCTGGCGTAATTTCAGTATTTTTGGACTTCTCGGCACACTAAATAAACCACAGATAATGCTATATATATTGAGCACATTTGTGACGCTTCTTTTCTGCCACCAATTTTATACGAATTTGCCACTTTTTATAGTTGCAGTTATGCTGTAGATGTTGGCGAGGACTCGTGTCTGGCAGTGGGCTGATGTCTGGGGATACACCAGGATGTGTGATTGTGTAACCATACTGTGGAAAGGTGTTTGACGGTGTTCACGCCTATCTTATGCTCCCGGACCATGCTAGAGTCGCGCGTGTACCCCAGTGCCTGTGTACCTCCGGCTTCTTACCTGACATCCAAGGACACACACACACACACACACACATCTGGACATAACTTTGAGGGAATCATTGTCGCCGAAAGTGAACGTCCCTGAAGAGCCCAGCAACGGTACTGCTCTCTCTTTCTCTTTCGCTCTTCATCTCTCCTCGTTTACTTTCTTTTTCTTGTTTCCGCTTTGACGCTGCTATTGTTGAAGTATTTAGCGTTCTAATTGTACACGGCTCCCGAGTCATCCAATTGCCTATGGGCATCAAACAAATGCAGCGTAGATAGAAAACTCAATCCTTCTCCATTTCTTTTAACTTTGCCAGAACAGTGTGTCTGTGTTGTGAGCGCAAAACGCAATGCCAGATATCAGCGAATGGACATATTTCTAATGCACGGCTACAGTTAGTAACAATTGGACGGAAAAAATCACCGATCATCACTTGAATTACAAATGTAGTGGTGTTGCAAAAAAGATTCAACTTTCACGGATAAGAGAACTACGTCCAGATGAAATATGCAGACTACTGCATAGTGAAGGTCTGCCTAGCAGACTGGCACGCTGGAAGATTTAAAACCTCCTAAAAGACCAAAAATAACTACAGTCAATTAATGTTTAATTAGAATTTATATGTTAATATTTTTGAATTTTTGCGTTGCTGGTGGGGAAGGACAAATGTATTTGTTTTTATCAATCCGAATTAGTTTGTTTTAGTTTCAATGTTGACTTCCCGACGTTCTATTTGCGTGAAACAACTGGGTTTAATATATCTATCAGCGCTGTTGTGTGGAACATGCAGAGTTGGCTCATTGAGAAGTGGTGGATAATCAGTGAGAGGAAAAGATTACGAACCACTGCCTCATATACGGTGTTTGGCCTTTTTATACATTCTTGCAAGTAAATTTTGAGCATTCTCATCAATGATGCAGTGGGTTTTCCTTCTTCCACTATATACTTGACCTTCCGGGCGTTCAACCTTGTCGGCGGTTTTGTGGCATGCCACGGGTTTAACTCATAATGTCTGACATAATCAGAGGAAATAATCGGTCCGTCCGATTATTCGTGCTTGAACATACGGGCTATGCAACGGCTCTGTGTATGTGTATGTGTGTGTGTGTACAATAGCGTGCTGTAACATGGACGAAACAAATTCTCCGCTTTTCCATCGAGTATACAATATATAGATGTAAGTATATTAGATGTAATAGATATAATAGATGAAAATATATTAGATGAAATTTTAACCTTTAGCGGGATGAGGTTTTTTTATCAACTTCTTTGTGAATCAGTTAAGAATCGGGAGGCGTGTATAATGCAATGTCTGGTTGATTACTTAATATTAAAAGTATTACTGAAGCTTACCTGAACAGCGATCGCATGGCGGTGATTGTTGAGCTGTCAACATGCGACACCCAGACTTCTCTTCACTTGCCCCCACTGCAACTCCACAACACACACACACACACACACGCGTGGCACAGTATCACTGACACACTGGTTATCGCAGACAGTGTTGGCTAGAGCTGTGTGACTGGCACAGACGTGTGTGTGTATGAGAGAGCCACACAACAGTGTGACGACGACCGGGCTGCGCGGGTCGCAAGACACGCCGTTTTATATGGCAGGCGGCCGTCGACGCCGGCAAGGTCACGAGGTGCGCCAGACACGCGCCAGCTCGTCTTATCTCCGCCGCCTGCGTCTCACTCTCGCTCTCTCAATGCACAATTACCTACACTCGGCAAATTCGCCATGGGCGTGTGTACATATGTACAATGTATACATGCACAATCTACACACGTACATAGGTACACACGTACAATGTACACATGTACATATGTATGCATGCACAATGTACACATGTACAACGTAAATATGTACCATGTACACATTAACAATGTACCCATGTACAATGTATACATGTACACATTTACAATGTACACACACACGCACGATCAAGTCCATGAGGAAAATTATATCGCTAGATGGACCTCAAGGAGCTCTTCCAAATACTTGTTCTTGAAATGGCTGTAGAAATTATCGAACACAAGTTACTGAGCGAAATATGCGAATATTTTTCATTTTTGTTGATTTTGTAATTTCTAAATGGGATTCGCAATCCGTGAATCTCTTCAAACTTGAATAAACACCATTGGACTCAGCCGTGTCAACATTATGACGCCAATTATACCCACGAAGTTTTTTGCTATAAAAATCACCGGTGAATGGGCAACCCTAGTGACTACTCACTCCACAGGTAACGATTGCTGGTATTGACTTGGTGAATTCGCCATGTCGTCAAGACCCTTGCTGAGCATACGTGAAAAAAATTGAGGTAACAAATGAAAAATGTACCAGGCTTTCACTGCAGTCCAGCACTACATTTATCACGTGATCCAATAGATGACGGAATGCTGGTACACAAGATCAACTGTGCACTATTGTAAGAATACAGCCGCAACTTTGTCTTACTTAATACTGCCAATGATTGCTTATGCCAGGGATTCTTAAGCGGGGATGAGAGCCTGGTTCCTATGGGGAGTGAGTCTGGTTCCTAGGAGCTGCGAGGATTCCTGTAATTTTTTTCTCAAGAAATTATATGTTCAACCTATGCATTATATTTGGGGTTGTATGAATGAATATTGAATATATCAGTTTTTGTTATTACGTCGTTTATATTTATCTATTTTCGTATATTTATCAAGAATACAGGGGGGGTGGAAACTGACTGTTGATGTAAAACACTGCCAACACTGAGAAACTTTAAGAACCGCTGGCTCATGCAGTTTTCATGCAATATCAACATTGCTGAGCCAGCGGCCTCTGTGTATCACTAGACGTGTGACATTGTGTTAGATGGCGCTTGAGTGTTCAGTGTATCAGTTGGCGCCACTGACATACCACACATCTCTTCCAGTTCCAGAGTTCCAGCTGTGTTCAATGACACAATTGGACTGCTCACTGTTCTAGCTAGTTTTCCACACACAAAATATCCGTGGGTATGATTTTGACGTCGCTGAATCCACAATGATGATACAAATGTTTAGAATTTGAAGAAATTTACGGGCGGCGAATCCTGGTTGAAAATTACAAATTTAGCTAAAAATTAGGAAATATTTGCATATTTTCCTGAGTAACTTGTTGGAAAATATTTATTTTTGATATATTCATTTTATTATTGTTTATTTATTAAGTATGCTATTCAGAAACATTTGCTAATATTCTTATTAGTTATTTTTTCATGTATTATACTTATATATATATATATGTGCGTGCCACTCGTATTCAAGAGACATAGCATGTAGCAATACAGAGCTATTTTTCTGTTTTGTTGTGCTGGACTTGGTTAGGTCATCTGTCTGTGTGTGTGTGTGTGTGTGTGTGTGTGTGTGTGTGTGTGTATGTGTGTGTGTGTGTGTTTGTGTGTGTGTGTGTGCTCATCATGATTCCTCTCATTGCCGTTGAGTCAACCGTGTCGTTGCAACAAACTGCAACACGTCTGCATAGCAATTGCTGAATCAACTCCCACTCACATATGGCTGACAATATATATATATATATATATATATATATATATATATATATATATATATGTGCATATATGAAAGTGAAAATAAGTTTGATAAAGAGGACAGATATATGAAGTGTATGATATAGCAAAGTACAAGTTAAGAGCGATAGAAAGAGTTGTAATAGATGTCTCAAACATATGAATGAGCATTAGATGTCTCAAATATACGAACGAGGAGTAGATGGCATATAATTGACTTAATTTTTCATTTTTCTATACTCATTTTGTCTTAACATGAGTGTAACGTTTTTCGAAAATAGATATTCAGATTCAGGTTTATTTGATAGACAAATGAATTTCCTACATGCTGATGTCAATGCGTTAGCGTGTGTAGCGTGCTTAGTGATGCATTGTTGTTAGCATATGATACGCTTGTATATACGTGTTATTATCAACTTCATATTTGCCCTTTCAATCATGTTTGCGCTCGAGAGTAACCATGTGTATTTCTGCCCTCGCTCTCTCACACACACACCATGTTTTTCCGTGCTCTCTCACTCTTCTGCTCTCACACTCTACCTGCTTCGCAGTGCCTGTATCGCCGTGTCAACTGTACCGTTATCCACTTTGTGTGCACACACCATATCAGTTCTGCCACGGGCCTGCTATCTGGCAGTTATTATTGGCAGTCGGTTGAAGGCAGTCGTTCCTAGACGTTGGTGTGAGTAGCTACGCGGCGCAGCACATCCCTCACCTCTGTGCACATTATTGGTGTGGTGTAAATAGGCACGGCATGTAAATATATACATTACACATGGCGGTGTTTATAATTGTCGGGCTAGGCGACGGCATACGTGCACAATAAAAGCACTACACGTGTAAGTCAAGTAATTTTCCTCGATTAGCTGCTAGAAACTGGACTGCTGGCTGTTGGGACATATCATCAAATAGCACGAAATTTGCTGATTAATGTCCTTCTACACCTTTTTGATACGGAATTTACTCATTGCTTCCTTACTTGATTCTGGAACATTTTCTGTCGCAAAGTTGGCACGGCTTCACAATAGCCTTTTGTTTTTCACATACAGTCAACCCGCTTGAGTGAGTGTGTGTGTGTGTGTGTGTGTTTGGGGTAGCTACACACAACACATCACCGCATTCATCTCAGTGAGCATTTGTGTGGGTGAAAGCGTCCCGGCCGCTTTTTGCCAAACACTATTCTGCGCCGCGCCAGTGTAGTGATGTCTGTTGCCGCGTCTTTGTGTGTGTGTATGTGCTAGTGTGTGTGTGTGTGTGCTAGTGTGTGTGTGTGTGCTAGTGTGTGTGTGTGTGTGTGTGCCAAAAACCACGCCTGTTCCACTCGGATAAAAACCGCGTAGGCACTGAATTTACTCCGAGTACGGTATAGACGGGTATCCAGTTATCCAGATGGCGCTCTTGTGATGGGTTAACCGCTAAAGTGCATCTCGACGGCCTTGGTCTAACGCAGTAGACTTTAACGCGTCTTCTCTCTAGCTGTCCTCGACGTTTAACCGCAGTTGTTGCTGGGCTGTGTGTGTGAACCACAGGTAAGTGAGTGTCGTCGCTTTTATCTGCTGTGTTGTCTTGTAATCACACGCGTTCAGTGGCGTAGCTAGGCTTCCTGCCGTCCGGGGCTGTAATTCTTTTTGGCCGCTCCCCTCCACCATATATGCTTGCGAGGCACTTATAACCGCAAGAGATTATGCGCTTCAACACGACTGTAATAGGGAATTAGCATGTTGATATATGTCGATGTAGCTGAAAAGACGAACCTCTTATATAATATTGCAGGATTCCAGTTACCTAATCGGAGATATTTCTTTTCAATCGATCTCGCCTTTATTCAGTTATTTGAGATAAAAACAGCAAATATGAAATTGTATATCGGGAAATGCTATTTAGATATAACGCTAACGCCTTCAGCAGCTCTTGTGTCGCTTCCTGAAGCTCGGGGCGGACCGCTACAATTTCCTGAGCTCCGAGGCGTTGATTGGCAGGGACGTTTGTGTCGTGTGTTTTGACTCAGCTTCTTCAAGTGGCAAGTGATGGTGATGGCGATGGACAACGCAACGTTCCGCCACATCGATTCATCGGAAATCGTGTCCATTGCTCAACAACATGAATTACAAGTGAAGGATCCTGCCGGTTCTGTGCGTCTTCAAGACAAACCAGACACAGCGAGTGACCGGCAAGTTCGGCGACTGTGTGTGCTGGGCTGCGGCGACTTTGGCCGGGCGCTGGCTCAACGTGCCACACAGGCGGGCTTCACCGTGCATCTGGCCACGAGAGATGTCAACAAACCCAAGTAAACACTTGAACACCTCGCAAGATAGCTAGTACACGCGCTAGGGTACAAGCTCGCAGCTAAGTTTGGGCAAACTTTTCGTGGGTCAAACTCTCGGGCCCGCCAAACCTTTCAATCCCTAATCGGCCAGGTCTCATAACACTGACAAATCATCAATTGCCGCATATTGAATTGTGATTGGAAAGCTTTGAATTGTAATTTGTAGGTTGGCGTTCAATCTTTTGACTGTATGTGTAGACCAATAAAAAAATTAGTATATGAGCCCTTGTCTGAAATGTTTGCCCTCCACTGTAATCAGCGTATCACTTGATGGGGATGTTTGTGTGTGTGCAGGAGCATGTTGCGGGTGATAAACGAGACAGGAGCGATGTTGTGCAGTCAGCAAGAGGCGCTGAGTTGTTGCGATGTGGTGGTCGTGGCTGTATCTTGCCGCTTCTACGATCAACTACCTCTGTCTCTGCTAGCTGGAAAAATTGTCATCGATGTCAGCAATAATTCTCACAAACTCAAGCTGGCCAGGTCTCTCACTGACACACACTGACACATACTGACACACTGACACATACTGACATACTGACACACTGACACACTGACGCACTGACACACTTATACAAACTGACACATACTGACACACACTGACACACTGACACACACTGATACACTGACACACATACTGACACACTGATACACTGACACACTGACACACTGACACACTGATACAAACTGACACATACTGACACACTGACACACACTGATACACACACACTGATACACTGACACACTGACACATACTGACACACACTGACACATACTGACACACACTGACACATACTGACACACTGACACACTGACACACTGACACGCACTGATACACTGACACACTGACACATACTGACACATACTGACACACACTGATACATACTGACACACACTGACACACTGATACACTGACACACACACACCCACACTGACGCACACTGACACACACTGACACATACTGACATACTGACACACACTGACACATACTGACACACACTGACACACACTGACACACACTGACACATACTGACACACACTGATACACTGACACATACTGACACACTGACACACTGACACATACTGACACATACTGACACATACTGACACACACTGATACATACTGACACACACCGACACACTGACACATACTGACATACTGACACATACTGACATACTGATGCATACTGACACACACTGACACACACTGACACACACTGACACACACTAACACTCATGCACACACATTCGTCAATTTCATTGGTGTTAACCTGGGTTCGATCGAACCCTAGGGGCTTGGTGGTTTAATTCATTCACTAGTGTATGATTCGTGATGTCAAGCTCTGCTTGGTCATCATTGGCTGCAGTTAATCACGCCACATCACTTGGTCTTGATATCTGTGCTGCAAGCAACTCGGTCCACTCAGTAGTAGCCTACTTGTGTGACTGTCTTGATCGTACGTGATTTGTGATTTTTCCTATAGTAACACTTCAAACATACAAATGGTTCGATGTATGCATGTATGAAACTTGTGCGGTTCAGTAGCTTCAATAAGGTTAAGAACATGTTCACAAGCCGACGGAGGATGGTTCTCTTTGTTATTTTGATTAATTTTTGTCGCCGTATAGACTGAATTTATCCAGGGGAGGTAGATATATTAGCAATGTTTGCGTTTTGCATTTTACTATCACTGAGTGGCTATGTTTGTTATCAAAATCGGAGTATTTTGGTGCCGTAGCTTAACTGATATAAGCATATATAAACTGATAACTTAAACTGAAAGCATATATAAACTTGTATGATATATAAGCAAAGTTTTTCATGAACTCGTCCAAAAATGCTATATATTTCTATATTTCTGGCATTTTCACTTTATACCGTATTTACCGCGGCTTGTGCTATTATTTTTCACATAAATTATTTTTCCACTGGTAAATTAAATCCTTGTGTATCATCTTAGGACTAATATCTTCACATGTGCTTTCACAATCGTTTCAAACATGTTCTCTACATCACTGAGGTTCGGTACAACTTCTTCAGTGGTATGTACGTGTACGTGTGTGTGTGTGTTAGTATGTTGTCCAACGCTGAGAAATTACAGCAGATGGTGCCAACAGCTCACGTGGTCAAGGCGTTCAACGTGGTCTCTGCTTATCTCCTGCAGACTGGTGGTATTCAGGGCAGCAAAGAGGTGGGTGCAGCCTCAACACACGTGTTCAACGATAAATGCTAGAACTCGCATTGAGGCACAATTATACGCACACACACACACAAACACAAGTGTACCAACAACTGGGCGTGCCAACTATCAATGATTTTGTCACCAAGAATCGAAAACGACTTGTGAACTCCATATTACTTACACAAGAGCCATCCATAATATTTGAAACTGTTCAACAAAGTGAAAAAACAATTAACACACGCAAAGGAGATATAATTTATCCTTCAATCAGAACTGAGGCTGGAAGAAAGCGGCTAAATTATGATGCTGCTAGATTCATGTATGGTGTATTTTCATCCTAGTATGTGCTTATGTTTGTGTTTATGTTGTTTGTACTGAAAAGCCATCTTATTGGAGTACAATAAAGCAATTTACTTTACTTTACAAACACATTATATGATGTTTTTTTTGGGTATTTGGTGAGTATATTACACGCACATCCAGACAAACAGACGTACACACAGACATACACACACATACACACATTATAACACAAAATAGTAATGTTAGTGGCGCTTCATATTTCAAAAATTTTCACGTAAATTGGTGATTAACATGTAATTCACGTGGAAAATTAAGAAATACCAAGTTAATTTATCATATATTTCTAGGGACGAGAATTTCGGTGACAATTAAATAAGGTGTAACTGTCAACATCTTTCACATATCGTATTGTTGGCATTTTGTTCAGGGTTTTTTGATACGCCGTACCGAAGAGACGGTGATATATTGAAAAAATTATGTGTTTGTGTGCGAAATTCAACCTTGCTTTGAAATGCTGCCAGTTTGGGCTGGGTTTGGAACAGCACAGAATGACTGCGCTTCGATTTATTGCTCAATTAATTTACGATACGGTTATTACATTGCATTCTGACAATAGACTCACTGACAGAGAGGGAGAGCCTGCTAGCGGAAAGCACGTGAAAATTGCGTGTTATTGCAGAAATTATCACACAACAATGTGACGAATGTTTGTGCATTTCCAGAACGAACAACAACAACTGTCACGCACGTTTGTTATTGTGATTTGTGATCGAGTCAGAGGCGTTGCCAGGATTTTCCGCCGGGGGGCTAAGGAAAAAGATGCGGGGACTTGGAGAAACTTACTAGGAACCATATTGAGAATCTCTAAAATGACGACTTTTCTTGTTTGCGCACGCACAAAAATAGTGTTTTTTATCGTTGAAAATGAACATTTTTTACTGAAATATTAATCTTTTTATAGGTAAATGATAAATGCTTCGATTGATTCTTTGTTCTAGACGTGGACCAAATCATTATACACTCACGGGTTAACATATCGCATTAAACTACTCAAAATATATACAGATTTTGGGAGGGTTGGCTCAGTGGGGCTTGACATATTTTTGGGAGGCCTCCAAGCTTCCAAGTCCCCTCCTGGCGCCGCCACTGGCTCCAGTGCAAGTTCGGATGTTGGCTTCGAATTTGACACACACACACACACACACATACACACGCATACACTTACACACACACAAACACACACACACACACACACACACACACACACACACACAAACACAGATGTTGGCGACCTTGCTTGCTGTATTGTTTACCCAAACTGGCCTTGAATTAGTAAAAATTAACGGGAAAGTCTCAAGCGAATTTCATATTGTTTCTCGTGCAATTTATCTATATTACACCTCTGTCTGATGGCGTGTTAATTGCTCAATAGATACGAATCAAATCACAAATACGTGCTATTGCCAGATCAGTGTTTACTAGTGTTTCTGAATATTCTACAACTAGGTGGCAGCACAATCTCTGTATATTTATATTGTACTATTTTGTCGTTTATTATGTACATAATGTATTGCGTTTGTGTGTTTATCATTGTCATTACATGCGCAAACCGATTTTTCCACCCCGTCCTGTTCTCCATGCGCATTCATTCTTCTATGTGATTTGTTCAGTTTTGTGCAGTCGAGACGTGCAATGCCATAATCACTCAGCGTGTATGAATAAGGGTTGGATCGATACGTTGATTAGCGAGCCAATGAATCAAGAAATCAAGAAATCTATGAGTGATTATTGGATTAATAGTTCATTGTATCAAAGGATTAATGAATCATTGGATGCATGATCATTGTATTGATGGACCATTGAATCATTGAAACATTAGTTCATTGGATTAAATGATTATTGGAACAGTAGCTCATCGAATCGTTAGATTAATGTATCAATGGATTATTTAATCTGTGGTCAAAGTTGTTTTTGATTTGTGCACATCATTTCACTTCATATCTACTGTTGAACAATGAATTTCTATTTTATGGACATTTCTATCAGGTGTCAGACAAATGCGTGTGTGTGTGTGTGTGTGTGTGTGTGTGTGTGTGTGTGTGTGTGTTAGGTGCCGGTTGCGGGTGATAATGCGGCTGCGGTGAACACTGTGCAAGATCTGGTGCGAGAGCTGGGCTTTCTGCCTGTCAATGCAGGACCTCTGCGCTCGTCAAGGAAACTAGAAGTGCTGCCGCTGGAATTTTTCACAGAGTGGCGCGTCGCTTTCTTTGTGGTCGCTCTCATTTTCGCCGCAGGATATCTGATCAACTTTGTCAAGTGAGTGTGTCGTGTGGGCAGTGGCGATGCCAGGGATTTCCCGGCGGGGGACTAAGGAAAAAGGTGCACGAGTGTTTGGCGAAACCTGAGGAACTACACTCGAAATGTTCATGGTCAGGATTTTTGGGGGAACTCAGGGGGCTGGGCAAATTTTTGGGGGTTTCATCTCCTCCGAGCTATTCTTGGCACCGCGATTGCACAGTGCGTTTGTGTGTGTGTTTAAGGTTTCAGCTATGCAAGAATTTGACAGAGAACAGCGCCTGGGACTGGAGCGTATTCAAGCAGCTGCTCATGACCAATTTCAACCGTAACTTGGGCGTGGTGGCTCTCACCGTACTGGGGGCCGTGTATTTGCCGGGGGTGATAGCCGCATATATGCAGTTGTACCGCGGCACCAAACACCGTCGCTTTCCGCTGTGGCTCGATCGCTGGTTGAGAATGAGAAAGCAGCTGGGATTGCTCATGTTGATGATGGCTGCCACGCATGGCTGCATGTCGCTCGGCATTTTCCACCCGGATCATCAGGGAACGTGGCTGTTCGAGAAGGCCAAGACGATCAGAACGCAGGTGATGGTGAATGGAAGCTTTGAAGAGCAGGACATCAACATATCCTACCATCACACCAACTGGAGGGGAGAAGTGTTCCTCACTTTGGGTGAGCAGCAACACAGTTTCTCTCATCATTCTGTCTTGATACAGTGCTCTGTTGTGCTACTGTTCGACAGTGCATGATACAAATACACATATTACTTTATGATACAACCTGGTAGTAATTGGAAGAACAGGTGAGATTACTTAATATTCCACAGCTTCGTTGATCTCATGAGCGCTTAACTATATCGTCAATCAAATGACTGCACAATTTAGCGTAGCCACTCGAATACGATTTATTGTTCAATAGTGGACGAATAGTTTATTGTTCAATAGTTTCTTGTTCAAGATTTATATTTAAGATTTATGTTTCATTAGTTCTTCGTTCTATATTTTTTCAATATTTTTTTTGTACAATAGTTCCTTGTTTCTTATTTACTATTTCTTCTTTTAATAGTTTTTTGTTCAACAGTTATATGTTCAATAGATCCTTGTTCAATAGATCCTTGTTCAATAGATCCTTGTTCAATAGATCCTTGTTCAACAGTTCCTTGTTCAATAGTTCCTTGTTCAATAGGTCCTTGTTCAATAGATCCTTGTTCAATAGATCCTTGTTCAATAGATCCTTGTTCAATAGATCCTTGTTCAATAGATCCTTGTTCAATAGATCCTTGTTCAATAGATCCTTGTTCAATAGATCCTTGTTCAATAGATCCTTGTTCAATAGATCATTGTTCAATAGATCCTTGTTCAATAGATCCTTGTTCAATAGATCCTTGTTCAATAGATCCTTGTTCAATAGATCCTTGTTCAATAGGTCCTTGTTCAATAGATCCTTGTTCAATAGATCCTTGTTCAATAGATCCTTGTTCAATAGATCCTTGTTCAATAGATCCTTGTTCAATAGATCCTTGTTCAATAGATCCTTGTTCAATAGATCCTTGTTCAACAGTTCCTTGTTCAATAGATCCTTGTTCAATAGATCCTTGTTCAATAGATCCTTGTTCAATAGATCCTTGTTCAATAGATCCTTGTTCAATAGATCCTTGTTCAATAGATCCTTGTTCAATAGTTGCTTGTGCAATAGTTGCTTGTGCAATAGTTGCTTGTGCAATAGTTGCTTGTTCAATAGATCCTTGTTCAATAGATCCTTGTTCAATAGATCCTTGTTCAATAGATCCTTGTTCAATAGATCCTTGTTCAATAGTTCCTTGTTCAATAGATCCTTGTTCAATAGATCCTTGTTCAATAGATCCTTGTTCAATAGATCCTTGTTCAATAGATCCTTGTTCAATAGATCCTTGTTCAATAGATCCTTGTTCAATAGATCCTTGTTCAACAGATCCTTGTTCAATAGTTGCTTGTGCAATAGTTGCTTGTTCAGTAGTGAGCGTGTGTTGTGGCTTTTAGGAGCGGTATCGTTGTGTTTGCTGGCAATACTGGGCGTGACGTCACTGCCATCGGTGACAGCTTCCCTCAGTTGGCGTGAGTTCACGTTTATCCAGTCAGGTCTGGGCTGGACAGCTCTGGTGGCAGCTGCCTGTCATGACGGCGTGCTGGGCGGTGACTATATGCTGCTCTACTACAAGTGCTACCTGCCCAGCGGTCTTCAGGTGCTCTCACCTCACACACTCTCTCACCTCATTCACTCTGTCAACTCACACACTCTCTCTCACCTCACTCTCTCTCACCTCTCACACTCTGTCACCTCTCACACTCTCTCACCTCTCACACTCTCTGTCACCTCACACTCTGTCTCACATTAATCTTACAATCATCTCACGATCAGCTTACAATCACCTTACAATCATTTACCAATCACCTCACAATCATCCTATAATCACATCACAATCATCTCACAATCATTTCACAATCATCCCGCAATCACACCACAATCATGTCGCAATCATCTTACAATCAACTCATAATAATTTCACAGTCATCTCACAATCACTTCTCAATCATCTTACAATCATCTTACAATCACTTCACCATGACTTTACAATCACCTCACAATCATCTTACAATCACCTCGCAATCATCTTACAATCATTTCACGATCACTTCGTATTCAGCTCATATTACACACACACAATAGAAACGTGTACAACCACACAACTACACAACTACACAACTACACAACCACACAGCTACACAACTACACAACTACACAATTACACAATTACACAACTACACAACTACACAATTACACAATTACACAACTACACAATTACACAATTACACAGCTACACAACTACACAACTACACAACTACACAGCTACACAACTACACAACTACACAACTACACAACCACACAACTACACAACTACACAACCACACAACTACACAACTACACAACTACACAACTACACAACCACACAACTATACAACTACACAACTACACAACTACACCAATACACGGCGTTTTTACACTCTGTCTGCAGTCATTCAACCACACCTATATGATATACACCTACATACTATACACCTACATACTATACACCTACATACTATACACCTACATACTATACACCTACATACTATACACCTACATACTATACACCTACATACTATACACCTACATACTATACACCTACATACTATACACCTACATACTATACACCTACATACTATACACCTACATACTATACACCTACATACTATACACCTACATACTATACACCTGCACTAGCATGCACACTTTGTTGCACGACCACAATTCAGCCACACCAAAAACCAAATCAAATCAGAAGTACTCGTATCTCGCGCCTCATGGATCTCGTATCTGGATCCACTTGGATCCCCTTGGTTCCACACCAGTATCTTGCACCTCCTGTATCCTTGATAGATATACGAAAATATATAAATATAAACGACGTAATCACAAAGCTTTTTTATTCAATATTCATTCATACAACTCCTTTAAGAGGATTAAGCAAAACTAAGTTTTTCAGGAAATATATATAATGCATAGGTTAAACATATACTTTCTTTAGAAAAATTACAGAAATCCTCGCAGCTCCTAGGAACCAGACTCGCAGCCCCGGTGTAAACACAGTTCGAAATAACTCTCTAATTGTGTGTTTGTGTCTGTTGTCAGTATGCACTGTATCTGCCCGTGATTTGTGTTGTTGGTAAATTGGTTCTGCTTGCGCCGCCAATCACCAGAAGACTGGAGAATATTCGCGCTGGCTGGGTTTATGACTCCTGTCGCGTCAGCTCAGCCTAGTCAACTGTGCAACATTCACACTGCGCATTATCTAACTTCTTCATTTCATAAGCTCATTTGATTCATTGCTGGTATGTCTTGTGGTAATAGTACTTGTACTAAAGAACTTACTATGCGTATTCATTCATTAACAATGGAGGACTGGGTGAGTCTTCTGTACCTGCACTCTTAATGGCTAATGTTTAAACTTCCTGGTTTTGCCTCGCTATATTTCGTCATAACGTCACTACTAGATGTGTGTGTATGTGTGTGTGAGTGTGTCTGTTCAAACCGATTGGACCAACATTGCGCGTACAAATATTTAGCACATCTTAGCTGCCGCGACACCATTCACACGTGTACGATTGGTGTTTTGTTTATACAATGTTGTGAGAAGGAGGTGTTGTGAATTATTTTTCTGCTTCTGGTAGTGCTTTTGCTGGTTGGGCGTTTTGTGAAAACGATATATATCTTTATTTGATTACTTCGAGATTGCTAATGTTTTTTTACTTGTTTTTTTCCGTGGGTGTTTTTATTGTAATTTCCAGAATCAATTCAAGTGAATGTCATGTGCAAATATATAATTTCAGTTCCAAAACTGATATTTTTGTCACGTTTCGTACATGTATATCTGGCACAAATATGTATGTGTTTATGTGTGTGTGGTTGAGGCTTCCAAATATAAATCCAAAATGTGTCTCGATTTCTTTCGATATGTAATTAATTTTGCCTGTTCAATTTGTTAAAAATGAAAATGCCCCTTCATTGTAATATTAATGATATATTTAGTTGGTTGTGTTGGCTCATTTGGTTTATCCCAAGGAAATAGACATTTTCATATCTTGTAGATATATTATGAACATTGTGGGGAAATATATATTTGCAAAACAGTGCATATATGGATAAATAGTAGATAAATATTTTACATATACTGTTTTTTATGTATTTCAATGCGGTTGTGTTGCTGTATTGAGAAACTTGAAATTCTTGGAATCCTACAGGTGTTTCGTCTCAAGTACGGCAGGTTTGTCTGAAGTTGCGGTTGACTCACCGTGTTACTTGTTTTTCTCGCTGGTGAGTTCTTCCAGCTGAATTATGAAGTTTTTGACATTTCAAATACTATTTTGGATAGTTATGCTTTGAATAATATCAATTGTGTATTTTTGGGCTGGTTCTTCTGGTCATTTGTGTTTGCAATACGGAGTGAGAAGCTGGGTCACGAATTTTCAACACAATTAATTTAATCAACGATATTTTGTTAATGAAGCGATTAAATTGTGTGGCGGTGGAACAATTCTCATTGTTATTCTATTTTTACCAATAGAGGTTTGGTATATTGGGTGTGCCTATCTGCTTAAGGTATTACTCAATACTCACTCATTCCTCTTCCTATTATGCGTTGCTTTATGCGTCAATGTGCTTCCATCATGTTTATTCTGCAATCTTCGATCGTTCAGAGGATCGCAATTTTCCGAGGAGATGGCGGCGGGAGGAAGCAGCTCCATGGCGGAGTCCAACAAAAAGCTTCAGCAATCGCAGGCGCAGGTTGATGAGGTCAGTTTGGTCTTTCTCGAACATAATTAAGTTAGGATTATCTGATGTGTCCGGGTATTAGTATCGCTTGGTGCTGTGCTTAACTGGATGTTATTAGAGGCGACAAATTGGTGTTCAAACACCAATTAAATCAAAATTCGTGTATCGAATCTCAGCCGTGGTGTAGTGTAATTTTCAGCGCAAATTAGTCGTACTCGCAAGCATGTTGGTCACAATTATTCTAGTCGTATTTTGTTGCTAGCTTGCCAAGTATTGTATTTGATATTTGTAGATATATTTTGAAATTTGTAGAAAACATTTTTTTAGTTGCTGAAAGCGTAGAACAAGGTCTTGCACGTGACACAAACATCTCCAATATTTTTCTACTATCTTATAATTGCTTTCTCAACATGCTGTGTGTGTGTGTGTGTGTTTGATATGCACGGTAGTCAAGTTATTCGTTATTCTTACTCTTATTCTTAATTCTCTTACTCTTATTCTTAATTCTCTTGCTCTTATTCTTAATTCCATTGTTCTTATTTGCCTGCTTGTTTGTGATTGCCGGTCACCTGCACTCTAGTATTTTTTTATGCTGTTTTTAGCGCATTTTTGTGTGTGTATTATGTTGGCATTTTGTGTTGTGCGTTGTGTGTGGCTCGGCGTGCATCACATCATCACGTGATCATCACGTGATCAGGTTGTCGACATCATGCGTGTCAATGTGGAGAAAGTTCTGGAACGTGACGAGAAGCTGTCTGACCTCAACTACAGAGCAGGCAGGAGTTCACACATCACTCTATCTTTCTCTCTTTCTTCTCACTCCACTGGTTTCAATGTGTACACCGGACATGTTGCATTTCACAACTTCAGAAGTGCATCAATCGAAGACGGGTTCAGAAGTGCGGCATTCATGATTGTTTATCAGTCAATTAGCAGGCGTTGTTTTGTTTACGATTCAATTTGTGTGTTGAAATTTCAAGATTTAGTTCAGTAGTGCTGCAGTTCTGAACGAATTACAACACTCAAAATGTGAATGCCTGGAAAACAAACACACACGTTGTTGTTGTTGTGCGTCATGAATGACAACTTCTGGATTAACATAAGAAGCACTTGGCAGTACTTCTGAAGTGCATAAATCGAACATAGCCATTGTGTATCATAGCTGATGTAATTCAGTAGCGGTGCATGGAATAATTATCTCGTTGTCATAGCAACATAACACAAAATCAAGTAGCACCGCCACTTCACTCTTCTTTCTCAACTGATCCACTTCATGGCGACTTCTCATGGCGATTATGGCCGGTGTTGTGTATCAGACGAGCTGCAGAACGGCGCCAACCAGTTTGAAACACAGGCCAGACGGCTGAAGCGCAAGTTCTGGTGGAAAAATTTGAAGGTCGGTGAACACGGCCTTTTGCTCGACACTTCTCACCGTGTATAATCAGCTCAGTATATTCAGCTCCCTTTTTCGTGCCAAATTTCAACATTAAAAGTTGCGGCAGCAGCATTATACTTGAGTATGTAAGAAATCCCAGTTTGCAAAGTCAAGTTGTGTGTACTTTCTGTACTCATTGAGTACTCATTCTGTACTCATTGAGTACTCATTCTGTACTCATTGAGTACTCATTCTGTACTCATTGTGTACTCATTCTGTATTCATTGTGTACTCATTATGTACTTTTTGGTGATGAAGATTGTGACTGATGGATTTTGATTGAAATGCATGAAATGTTTTTTTGTCATAACTACTTTTTTGTTAATAATTGACCTGACAACTTTTTATTAACAAAAAAATATTAATATTTAGTGGGAGCGTTATAGTTGGGTGTGTCAAAAAAGACCAGTTTTCAATTCAAACGTGGAGTTAGCATTACACTTGTGTGATTACGATACATCAATTTTGTACATTTATTTCCATCATGTTCGACATATGATCTGGTGATTAGCAGTTAAGTGTGATGGTACATGATATGTGATATGTGATATGGTATGTGAGTGGTGGAGTCTTATAGCGTCGGAAGTGAAGATATGCATGCTCCGAACAATACACATTCACAGAACAATGTACCTGGTGTAAGAATGAGTCAAGCTTTCATCAAACGTACCTCTAGACCGGACTGCTCGAACCCTCAGTTAAAAACGAGTTGCGGGAAGATTTCCTAAGTGGTGCGGGAAATTCTGTGAAAATTAAAGTGAAATGTTTTTATCCATGCTTTGTGTTTAATCTGGAAAAACAACTGTTTTTCTTACAGTAAGTTTAAGCTGTATGAGTGAATAATTAATTTAGATAGAATGAATTTACAAGTTTTGTTATTACGCCTTTTGTATTTTCATCTCGTTCCTATATTTATCAGGAATCTAACAGGGGTGCGATAATTGACTGTTGATATAAAAGGGTTAATAAACACTGTTCTAAACCTAGACATCTGTAAATCCCGTTAGATCTACCTAGACCAGCTATCTAGACCTCTGTTTTATGCGGCTACGTTCTACTCTTCAACTGGCTCAAACAATCGCACTTCATCGTGTGTGTGTGTGTGATTGTGCGTATGATTGTGTGATTGTGCGTATGATTGTGTGATTATGTGTGTGTGATTGTGCGTATGATTGTGTGATTGTGCGTATGATTGTGTGATTGTGCGTATGATTGTGTGTTTGTGTGTGTATGATTGTGTGATTTTGTGTGTGTGTGATTGTGTGATTTTGTGTGTGTGTGATTGTGTGATTTTGTGTGTGTGATTGTGCGTATGATTGTGTGATTTTGTGCGTATGATTGTGTGTGTGATTGTGTGATTATGTGTGTGTGATTGTGTGTGTGTGTAATTGCGTGTGTGTGATTGTGATTGTGCGTATGATTGTGTGATTATGTGTGTGTGATTGTGTGTGTGTAATTGCGTGTGTGTGATTGTGATTGTGTGATTATGTGTGTGTGATTGTGCGTATGATTGTGTGATTATGTGTGTGTGATTGTGCGTATGATTGTGTGATTATGTGTGTGTGATTGTGCGTATGATTGTGTGATTATGTGTGTGATTGTGTGATTATGTGTGTGTGATTGTGTGTGTGTAATTGTGATTGTGTGTGATTGTGTGATTATGTGTGTGTGATTGTGTGTGTGTAATTGCGTGTGTGTGATTGTGATTGTGTGATTATGTGTGTGTGATTGTGTGTGTGTAATTGCGTGTGTGTGATTGTGATTGTGTGTGTGTAATTGCGTGTGTGTGATTGTGATTGTGTGTGTGTAATTGTGTGCGTGTGCGTGTGATTGTGATTGTGATTGTGTGACGGGCAGATGTGGATCATAATTGGTGTGATTTTGGCCGTGCTGCTTATCATCATAATCGGTGAGTAATTTCAAGTCAATTGTCCGTCTCATGTGGCCCGCTGCGGCATATGCACGACATGTGTTGTTTGTTGTTTTGCGTGTAGTGGTAGAACATCCGCCTGACAAGCGGCAGGTCCTTGGTTCGAATCCCGGCAGACTAGAATTTCATTGGGTGAATTATATAATTCAACAGCCACTGTCCACCCAGCAGTAAATGATGGTACCAGATATCAGTCATGTGTTGTGTCATGCATTCTGGAGAGATGACCCTATCTAATACGTCTTCCGTCCTTGTGGCGCCATAGCGTGGAGAGGGTCGGTTCTGTGGTGGACGGAACACACCTGTGTGTTCATAAGCTTCGACTTCTTCCCGTGTCGTAGCAGCTGTCACTTGAGGCCTTTAACTTTTTTCTTTCTTCCTCTCTTGTTTTTTGGCTGATTTTCTATAATTCATATATTGCTTGTCATTCTTGTACAGTTGTGTGTATGTGTGTGTGTGTTACAGTGTGGTCTCAATAGCGCGCATCTTGTGTGCAGTATCGCGAATTTGTCAGTCTTGTTCGCACCGACCGCCACTGGATTCCCGATGCTTTGCTCCTGGGCTGCTACATCACGCTTGTCTAACCTGTGTGTGTCTGTGTGTTTGTGTGTGTTTGTGTGTGTGTGTGTGTGGTTCAATTTGTGAGCGTTCAGCTTCTCGTCATATATAAATATGTGTTATATATTATCACAGCTTGTTGGTGTAGTTAGTTGGTTTGGGCGGGGCAGTCGTTAATACAGTAATTATTAAGCTGTGAAATTACCGCTGGTCATGTTTGTTCAGCGCTCTATTCATTATCGCTGCGTGTGGGGATGTGGCATTTTGTACCGCGCTTTGTATTCAACTATCAGTCTATAAATATACATATATATATAAAAGAATATTTGTCTGTGTGTTTGTTGGATTATCAGTGGTGTATGTGAGTGAATTCTTTCTAGTTCTCCTTTATGCTCACATATGATCACCATTCAGACACACACACACACACACAAACGTTTCAGAAGTCGATTTTCTCATATACATTTCAAATGACACAAAAATAGTGAAGGCATATATGCACAGCAAATGATATTTTGGATGAATATGAGATTGGTGCCTGAGAGCGTTGGCGGCTGAGCTAGAAACACAAGTCTTCGTCATCATCATCGTTCTCATCATCGAGCCGATTTTGCGCCATTTTCGCCACAGACACGCCGCTTTCGTCTTCGCTGACTTCCTCGCCTTCACTCTCCGAGATCTGCGTCAAACACAAGCCGACGTTAGACGAGATGAATCACACAAAACAACCTACCCTGAAACCAAGCCCTCCAAGCTCCCCCTGCCTGAAACAATGAAGACAATGAAGACTTCACAACACTGTGCTCACACAGGTTGTGTGGTAGTCATAGACTCGTACTTTCACTAGCGCTCATGCGAGACAGAGAGATTGTGAGACTGAATGGACAAGCACCTGGAGGTCGCTGTGAATTCGACTGCCGCCGACCGTCGTATGAGACTTGCTGGACGAGTGCAGGCCGTAGAGAAATGCCTCCGGATCGTAGCTGGGGTCAACGTCCTCGCCATCCTCGGCTGCCGTCAAAAACAACACAAAAACACGTGCATCTTCGAGTAAACCGCCGCCAGCACACTGATTTAATTTCATCACCGCAACGGCCTTTAACAGTCTGACATTAAGGCCAAATTTGAACTGTCCGTTATAAACTGCTATCTGAACCGCATATACCTGTGTCCATATATAATATTTAACTACTTATTTGAACACACATCAGTGTAGAAGGATATGTTTGCTTGTGTATTTGGCAGGGACAAAGCCCGGTCACGGTCCCGGCTGGCACACCGCAGGTCCGACCGCCACACACACGGGTTATCTCGCAGTCACGCAACCAGCACACAAACCAGCGGCAAACGGGGCTCATACACTTTAGAAACGAACCCAACCTTTACACCTCGTCAAGAAATCGAACCCCGAATCACTTACAAGTACAGAACGTGTGTGTTTCAGCCACTCGGCCACGAGATGTACCTGTATCAGAGGCTGCAGTGCGCAGATCGAGTAGCATGTGTTCATCGGCCTCCTCGACGTCTCCCACATTGATGGCACCGGACACTCGCACCCCTCCGTCCTCGTCACCCTCGTCATCGCTGTACACCAAGTCTATCAGCCAAGCAGCAATGATCATTATTAATGGCAGTGGAAAATCTACCACTATTATGCACTATTACTACCCCAGGTGTACGGGAAGCGCCCAAATGGTGTGCAAAGAGAAATAGAGTTGGAAAGGTACCGGTTTCAGTCAGGAAGACCAAGGCTAATGAAGAAAGAAGCAAAATAAATAAACAATGAATCAAATAAAAGTGTATACACACAATCGTGAAACAGACTGATTAAGACAATATACTAACTCAAAAATCAACTGGAAACGTATAAATGTCCCTACATAGAAACTACACGGTCGAGCCTGGCATCAGAGTGAAAATGTCAGCAGTGAAATAACTGTGAAAAAAGCTGGACTGACAAGATACACTTTTGTTTAGCATTTTGATTCGTCAATCTCATTTGAATGATGGGTATATTTCTTTTGCTTCGTTCTTCCTTAGTTTTCATTTTCCTGAATGAACCATTGACTTTTGGAACTGCTTTCTCTTTGTAATTTTTTTGGGCGCTTGTGGGTACATGAGGCCACCGCACAAGATGGTAATAGTGCACTTGCACTCTTCCCCCATGCTACTGAACTTGTCTGTTATTAATAATAATGATAAATAAGACTGATACAGCGACACTGGCTCGGAATACACACGAGGCTGAAGTGTGGTGGATATTGATGGTGAAGTGAGGTGGATATTGATGGTGAAGTGTAGTGGATATTGATGGTGAAGTGTGGCGGATATTGATGGTGAAGTGTGGTGGATATTGATGGTGAAGTGTGGTGGATATTGATGGTGAAGTGTGGTGGATATTGATGGTGAAGTGTGGTGGATATTGATGGTGAAGTGTGGTGGATATTGATGGTGAAGTGTGGTGGATATTGATGGTGAAGTGTGGTGGATATTGATGGTGAAGTGTAGTCGATATTGATGGTGAAGTGTGGTGGATATTGATGGTGAAGTGTGGTGGATATTGATGGTGAAGTGTGGTGGATATTGATGGGGAAGTGTGGTGGATATTGATGGTGAAGTGTGGTGGATATTGATGGTGAAGTGTGGTGGATATTGATGGTGAAGTGTAGTCGATATTGATGGTGAAGTGTGGTGGATATTGATGGTGAAGTGTGGTGGAAATTGATGGTGAAGTGTGGTGGATATTGATGGTGAAGTGTGGTGGATATTGATGGTGAAGTGTAGTGGATATTGATGGTGAAGTGTGGTGGATATTGATGGTGAAGTGAGGTGGATATTGATGGTGAAGTGTGGTGGAAATTGATGGTGAAGTGTGGTGGATATTGATGGTGAAGTGTGGTGGATATTGATGGTGAAGTGTGGTGGATATTCATGGTGAAGTGTGGTGGATATTGATGGTGAAGTGTGGTGGATATTGATGGTGAAGTGTGGTGGATATTGATGGTGAAGTGTGGTGGATATTGATGGTGAAGTGTGGTGGAAATTGATGGTGAAGTGTGGTGGAAATTGATGGTGAAGTGTGGTGGAAATTGATGGTGAAGTGTGGTGGATATTGATGGTGAAGTGTGGTGGATATTGATGGTGAAGTGTGGTGGATATTGATGGTGAAGTGTGGTGGATATTGATGGTGAAGTGTGGTGGATATTGATGGTGAAGTGTGGTGGATATTGATGGTGAAGTGTGGTGGAAATTGATGGTGAAGTGTGGTGGATATTGATGGTGAAGTGTGGTGGAAATTGATGGTGAAGTGTGGTGGATATTGATGGTGAAGTGTGGTGGATATTGATGGTGAAGTGTGGTGGATATTGATGGTGAAGTGTGGTGGATATTGATGGTGAAGTGTGGTGGATATTGATGGTGAAGTGTGGTGGAAATTGATGGTGAAGTGTGGTGGAAATTGATGGTGAAGTGTGGTGGAAATTGATGGTGAAGTGTGGTGGATATTGATGGTGAAGTGTGGTGGATATTGATGGTGAAGTGTGGTGGATATTGATGGTGAAGTGAGGTGGATATTGATGGTGAAGTGTGGTGGAAATTGATGGTGAAGTGAGGTGGATATTGATGGTGAAGTGAGGTGGATATTGATGGTGAAGTGTGGTGGATATTGATGGTGAAGTGTGGTGGATATTGATGGTGAAGTGTGGTGGATATTGATGGTGAAGTGTGGTGGAAATAGATGGTGAAGTGTGGTGGATATTGATGGTGAAGTGTGGTGGATATTGATGGTGAAGTGTGGTGGATATTGATGGTGAAGTGTGGTGGATATTGATGGTGAAGTGTGGTGGATATTGATGGTGAAGTGTGGTGGATATTGATGGTGAAGTGTGGTGGATATTGATGGTGAAGTATGGTGGATATTGATGGTGAAGTGTGGTGGAAATTGATGGTGAAGTGTGGTGGATATTGATGGTGAAGTGTGGTGGATATTGATGGTGAAGTGTGGTGGATATTGATGGTGAAGTATGGTGGATATTGATGGTGAAGTGTGGTGGAAATTGATGGTGAAGTGTGGTGGATATTGATGGTGAAGTGTGGTGAATATTGATGGTGAAGTGTGGTGGATATTGATGGTGAAGTGAGGTGGATATTGATGGTGAAGTGTGGTGGAAATTGATGGTGAAGTGAGGTGGATATTGATGGTGAAGTGTGGTGGAAATTGATGGTGAAGTGTGGTGGATATTGATGGTGAAGTGTGGTGGATATTGATGGTGAAGTGTGGTGGAAATTGATGGTGAAGTGAGGTGGATATTGATGGTGAAGTGAGGTGGATATTGATGGTGAAGTGTGGTGGATATTGATGGTGAAGTGTGGTGGATATTGATGGTGAAGTGTGGTGGAAATTGATGGTGAAGTGTGGTGGATATTGATGGTGAAGTGTGGTGGATATTGATGGTGAAGTGTGGTGGATATTGATGGTGAAGTGTGGTGGATATTGATGGTGAAGTGTGGTGGATATTGATGGTGAAGTGTGGTGGATATTGATGGTGAAGTGTGGTGGATATTGATGGTGAAGTGTGGTGGAAATTGATGGTGAAGTGTGGTGGATATTGATGGTGAAGTGTGGTGGATATTGATGGTGAAGTGTGGTGGATATTGATGGTGAAGTATGGTGGATATTGATGGTGAAGTGTGGTGGAAATTGATGGTGAAGTGTGGTGGATATTGATGGTGAAGTGTGGTGAATATTGATGGTGAAGTGTGGTGGATATTGATGGTGAAGTGAGGTGGATATTGATGGTGAAGTGTGGTGGAAATTGATGGTGAAGTGAGGTGGATATTGATGGTGAAGTGAGGTGGATATTGATGGTGAAGTGTGGTGGATATTGATGGTGAAGTGTGGTGGATATTGATGGTGAAGTGTGGTGGATATTGATGGTGAAGTGTGGTGGATATTGATGGTGAAGTGAGGTGGATATTGATGGTGAAGTGAGGTGGATATTGATGGTGAAGTGTGGTGGATATTGATGGTGAAGTGAGGTGGAAATTGATGGTGAAGTGTGGTGGAAATTGATGGTGAAGTGTGGTGAATATTGATGGTGAAGTGTGGTGGATATTGATGGTGAAGTGTGGTGGATATGGATGGTGAAGTGTGGTGAATATTGATGGTGAAGTGTGGTGGATATTGATGGTGAAGTGTGGTGGATATGGATGGTGAAGTGTGGTGGAAATCGTACCATCCTCCAGCAGATGTCCTCCTGGCGTGGCCGCCTCTCTGTCCTCTCTATCTCGAGCAGTCTCATCGTCCATCATGACAGATCCTGTGTCCACAGATTCTGTGTCGGCATTATCTATCGCTCGCTGCTGTGCGGCCGCAATATTCGCCTCCAGCACGCACAAATCGTCCGTGTACTACCCCACGAACACAACCAACATACATGATACAACACACACACGCCGATCAATGTATATTGATTATTTTCACAAACAAACTGGCACAAACTCGCTTATGACAGCGGTGTGCTGGTTTTCACTGAGCCATATTTATAAAAGCTAAACAAACAGACAAAATGACCACAAAAAACAAGCTAGAGAAAAAAATATAAAAATGATAAAATTGATATTATTGAGCAGTTAATAATAATATCAATAGAAACACTGGAGCAAATAACGCACGTGCTTAATATTAGGATATTTGTCATTCATCCGAAATGCCCAACACACACACACACACAATATCAATCAATATTAACAAGTTTCTGATTCGTTGCAAGCTTATTTTGATTTTGACATCAGCAAACGAGCGTAAAATGCAATTTCGCTTTTGTGCTGATGGCTAAATTGTTATTTTGCATGGTGTAGTGGTAGCACACCCGCCTCATAAGCGGGAAGTCCGTGGTTCGAAACCCGGCGGAGGAGAATTTCTCTGGGCGAATTCTATAATACAACAGCCCCTGTCCACCCAGCAGTAAATGATGGTACCAGATATCAGTCATGTGTTGTGCCATGCATTCTGGGGAGGTGGTCTTCTCTAATACGTCTTACGTCCTTGTGGCGTCATAGCGTGGAGAGGGTCGGTTCTGCGGTGGCAGCGAGTTGCACGGGACACACCTGTGTGTGTCCATAAGCTTCGACTTCTTTCCGTTTAGCATCTATCACTTGAGATAATGTTGCTAAATGTCTCACTGACCTTGTCAATGGTGGATTTGACAGCATCCAACAGCGCCTGTGCCTTCTGAGTGTACGAAGACTCGCGACCGTTATAAACCACGCAATTGTTGAGCAACAGAGCGAATTCGGCCACAAAATCGGCACTGCAGTGGTACTTGTGTCCTGCAGTGAACACACACACATACACACACACACACACACACACACACATTACGTTACGTTGAAGCAAGCTATTTATTTACAGCAGATACGAACACACAATCAAAAACTGACAGAAAAATAGCTAAACACTTGCTACAGAAGCATAAAGATATACGCGCAAATATACACCACCATTTAAATACAGAAAAATCAGCCATACACACACGCATACAATAGCTGTATATATTTGCAATACATAAGCATTGAATAAAATGAGATATTTAGATACTATTAGAAAAAATAGCACCCTGAAATGTCTCTTGTAAATAAGATCACTGAATTTGCGGAATTTACGCAGTCTCGTGATAAATATCAGCTTGCACCTTTTACTTTTTTCTCAATCATTTCAATATCGATGGGGCTCTTGATGACGTCGTAGTAGTCTTTGACCATTTTACGACTGACAGGACGCAAGAACGGCCAAGATTCCTGCATGGTCTTCACACACTCGTTGATGATGCGATCCAGAATGTAGGAGAGTCCGACCTTTGCACAAAAACACGAGCAAAGAGGAGATATTATAAACATATACCAAATTCAAAATGCAAATATCTTAAAATTTGAAACATCCTAAAGGTTCAATAACAAGCAGCTTATTAAGAAGAAGAGCTAAAAAATATAGCCAAAAATACGGTTAGCCAAGCCAAAGTACAGTAAGAGTACAGCCAAAAAGACAGGAGACACAAGTGTTTAACTCATCAGCCTGTGAAGAACAACTAGGAGAGAACACACATCACACAACAATTAGAACAGCACAATTAAGTGACTTGTAGCATGTGTGTCAGTGGAGGACAAACTTTCCAGACCAGTGGCGACGCCAGGTTGTTCCTGATGGAGGGCTGAGGAGAAAGAAGTGCGGGGGCTTGGTGAAACTGCACGAGGAACTGCACTCGACACACTCATGGTCAGGAGTTTTGAGGAAACTTATAGGGGGGCTTGGTAGATTTTTGTGTGGATGCTTCAACCCCATGTTTCAGACAAGGAATCATATATTACCTTTCGAACTGTCTTTCTCTCCGTACATATTTAGGGTGCTTCCAGGGTACACATGAGGCCACCGCTCAAGGTGGTAATATTACTTGCACTCCCATGCTACTGGACTGCCACTGTAATAAATAATAATATTAATGACGATATATTACCTGGTCGTCATCGTCCAGAAGAGGATTGATCGCTTTCTCCAGCTTCATAAACTTCTCCTCTTTCTCGGCGAATCTGTCGATCAAATGGTTGCGCATTTTCTGAGCGGTTAGCGTCAACACAGACTTGGTTCCGTTGTACAAACTGGAATTGTCCACTATCTGGTTGACGTCGGACAAAAATTCCTCGCGACTCTGGTATTTCTTATTGCGCAAATTCTCGCGGATCGTCTGAAGATCCATCGGCTGTTGAACGATGTTGTAATAATCGGGCACCGTCTGGCGAACAAACAATAAATAAAAATACACGCGCATTTTAATTCATTTGGTGTAAAACTGAAATAAAACAACATTTAACCCAATAAACTGCCGTAATTATGTGAAATGCAACAACGCTATGATATTTTCAAGCTTTTATCAATTAATTTAAATCATTGTTTGTTGATGAAAATATTACACTGATATTAAAGAAATGTTCCCTGATACATATAGCTTAATGATAAAATATGTTAGCCAATATAGACATTAAAAAACTACGAAATATGGATATATTTAGGGGATCTTATACGAGACCACCGGGCGGTAATGAGCTAAATAAAACATTTACATAAACCAACACCATTAGCCAATGCGTCGAGAAAAACACGACACCAGATGAGCTGAACACACACACACACAGAGAGAGAGAGAGAGAGAGAGAGAGAGAAACTGCACCTTGACATTGACGGGGAAGAGGAACGGCTGAACATCAGGCATGTCACGCATCTCGTTGAGGATACTCTCCAGCATGGTGCTGAACGTGATGACGGGGTCGATGCGGCGACGGTTGGCTGTTTTCTGGCGCTGCTGCAGATAATCAAATTGCTCCTCGCTGCAGGCGCGTCGGCGCTTGCGTCTTCCGCCGGACGACGGAGAGTCACGGCCGGATCCGTCCATACATCCGCCACTCATCATCGACTTGCGCTTCAACTCCTCGGCATGCTGCCACAAACACAAACACATACATACACACACTCACGCACAGGCACATACACACACGCATACACAAGCAAACACACACACAAACACACAAGCACACACACACACAAGTACAAACACACACACACACACACACACACAAGCACACACACATACACACACAAGTACAAACACACAAGCACACACACACAAGTACAAACACACACACAAGTACAAACACACACACACATACACACAAGCACACAATCACACAAGCACAATCACAAGCACACACACAAGCACACACACAATCACAAGCACACACACACACACACACACACAGACACAAAGTGTAGAGTGTTGCAGTGTATGTGAATTTGTGAGTGTGAATATTCGTAGTGTTTGTGGAATCATTTTTTGAGCAATTTGGCTTGTGTGAGTGCGTGGCTGCCCTTGTATATTTTTGTTGTCAGGTCTAGTTTTCGGGTTTCGCTAGGGATCACATACAAGCTTAGCTAGTTTTTCTAAAAATCTCTCTTTCAGGGGTTTCCAGTACATGAGGCCACAGCAGGGTGGAAATAATGCACTTGCACTCTTCCCCCATACTACTGGATTTGCTTGTAATTAATAATAATAACACGAATAAAATCAAGCAGCTGGCAAAGTCAGCAGCATTGAACGATACAAGTATATTGGAAACAGCAATCAGCCTAGCGACAGAAAAGCGACAACAAACACAAACACATCCACAATGTACAATGTTCATAATGTTGCCTTTATTGTTAGTTTGTTACAAAAAGTGGCGATCAGACGTGAAAATAATTGTTGTCTACATAACTGGCGGATACAATTAGCAACGAATATATTCCCTGATAATATTCACATTTGAAATGATAACTAAGTATATCAGATATTTGCCTATTTATATTTCAAGATAATATCCAAAGGTACAAATATACTTTTGAAGAATTTACCTTGATAACTACCATATAACATGCTAAGTTTAAGTATTTGCCTATATATTTCAGGTAATTTTTAAACTATTAAAAATTACTATATTAAATCACCAATATTTTAGGGGTGTATACAAGGTATGTGTATATACTACTTTTGATAACTCTTTTAAGTATTTGAGATATTTTTAAGATATTTAAAAATTACTATATTGAAGTACCAATATTTGAGGGTATATGTGTATATTTTCAAGGTATTTCCTACCTTCATAACCTTGCCAGACAGCTTGATTTTCGTGCCGTCCACGTTGACCAGCGGATCATTGTCGGGCAGTTCCAGTTTGACGGCCGGCGTATCCTCGGTTTCTGCGAGAATTTGGCCCAAACTGGGCGTGTGGCCTGAGTAAGCAGCGCCCGCACCGCCACTCATACCCTGGTAGCGCGGACAAGCCTTGTTGGTGCGCATGTGCCCCACCTGCGCCAACAACGAATATGATGTACTTATCACGCATATTTAACCAGCAAGCGATAAATACTAGTTATACACTAGATATGTGTGTGTGTGAACGCAAATTAATGCAAAAATTTTGCAAATTTCGTGTGTTGTGTGTGTGTGTGTGTGTTCTGCAATACACGGTTACTTGTGTGTTAGGGCAGCATATGCGTGTAATAGTATTATTGGTCGCATTAATTCTATCAGGTGAAATGTTTGCCTAAATACATATTTCCATGCGTACATATTCCTTTGTGTGTGTGTGTGTGTGTGTGTATGTGTGAGTTGTGAGCGCAGTTGTCATGACAACACTAGTGTATGCGCCAGCCGATAGAGGGCGCAATAATACGGGATCGATGGTTATAATTGTAGGTTATAATCTGTGTCTGAAGGAGGCTGAGTCCAGTATCTTTTGGATTGTGTGTTGGTGCGTGTTGTGTGGACTACATGGGGACCAGTGTATTTGCCTCGCCTGCGACTACCATTAAGATCACAATACATGACATGTCTCAATTAACCATCAACTAAAACAATAAACATATGATAGAACTAGATAGGTATATTTCATAGATAAATACAAACCAACATCAATAACATACAATAAACATCCGCCGGTGATGTAACAACGTTACTTCTACCTCGCAAGAAACACACACACACACACACACACACACACACACACACACACACACACACACACACACACACACACACACACACACATTTACCATGGTATAAACATAACACTGAAATCCTGCGACTACATGCTAGATTAATTGAGTATTTTTGTTGGGATTTTTGTTTATTTCTCTATTAGCTCTCATTTTGCAAACTAAACTCGTATTTCTCAAGCTTTCTCTTTCTCTCATTGTATATATTTTGGGCGCTTTTGATACTGATGGGATCACCGCGCAGGGTGGTAATAGTGCACTTGCACCCTTCTCCCATGCTACTGGACTTGCCTGTAATTAATAATAATAATGTATAGTCAACGTGTTTATATATCTTAACTCAGTAGCGACGCCAGAGGCGGGGTTTGGAAGGCTGAAACCCCCCCAAAAAAAGTGTCAAAATGTAACCCCCCAAAAAACCCTGACCAAGAAAATTTCGAGTGTGGTTGCTGCTTATAGTTGGCCAAACTGCCACATATCATTTCTCTCAGCCCCCACCGGGAACAATGCTGGTATCACCACTGCCACACTGTGCAAACATACCTGGCCACAAGCACCACACTTGATATTCAAGTCGGGCTTGAGTTTGGGTTTGCGCGAGCGAGGCTGTTGAACAAGACCGAGTCGCTCGCGCTCCTGATTGCGCTTAATTCGGCGCAGTTGCTCCTGAATACGCCGCTTCTCCCGCTTCATCTCCTCTTTCTGCACATCGTCCAATTGACCGGCAAACTGCACAACAACACACACACACACACATATATATATATATATATATACACATACATACACACAAACATACACATATACACACACACACACATATACACACATATATATATACACACAAACACACACACCAATACACACACACACACACATATATATATATACACACACACATACACACGCACACACAAGCACACACACCAACACACACACCAACACACACACACACACACACACAAACACACACACGGGAACACACACACTAGTCCAATGGTTCCCAAACTTTCTCAGTGTTCAGGCAGTGTTTCATATCAGCAGTCACTTCTCACACCCCCTGGATTCTTGATAACTATATAACAAGATAAATATACAAACGACGTAAAAACAAAACCTTAGGATTAAGCAAAACTACGTTTTTCAGCAGAAATATGATGTATATGTTGAACATAAAATTTCTTTACAAAACTACAGGAATGCTCGCAGCTCCTAGGATTCAAGATCGCACCTACCAACAACCCCGGGTTAAGAACCCTGCGCTAGAATATACACAGAACATGCACACGAGCATACACACACGAGCATACGCACTGACATACACACACATATACGGACACACACACACACACACAAAGACTAGTATACAAGTATCCATTCACGCACACACCCACACACACACACACACACAGATAAATATATAAACACACACACGCACATACCTACAAAAGCATATATACATGAATGCATACACACATACGTACAACATACAAACAGCTTACACTGTATGTGTGTGTGTGTCAAGATAAATGTATTATACACACTAGTAATGTATTATCTATTTAGTTATACTGAAATGATTATTTACGAGAAATAGATTATATACTTGATGTATCATTTAAGCTTAATTAATTGGTTAATTTATTCAGTTGTATTAAAGTTGAACCTGCTTAATGAACACATCGTCTTTAGTGTTGCGAATTCTCAAATAGGCCTCAATGACGGCTGGTTTTCGCACGATTTCGACGCGACTGTAACTGCCTCCGTCACTGTTGCGAAACGTGCGAGTAATACGCAACACCCGAGCTACAAATATACACACACAGACACAGACAGAGATACACAACAGACACACACATATATACAGACACAGACACACACACATACAAACAGAGATACACATACAGACAAACACACACACACACACACAGACACATATGCATACATACACATACAAACAGAGATACACACACACACACACACACACACACACACAGACACAACAGACAAACACACACACACACATACACACACACAAAGCAGACACACACATACACACACACACACAAAGCAGAGACACACACACACATAGATACACACACACATACACTCACACACACAAAGCAGAGACACACACAGACACACAACACAGACACACAACACACACACACACACACATATATACACACACACACATGCACACACACACATACACACATACAGAATACACACAACACACACACACAAACACACATATACACATTACAGTAGGCTAAGACAGTGGTTCTTATTAACTTATTGAAGCTACTGAACCGCACAAGTTTCATACAGGCATTCATCGAACCATTCGTGTGTTGTGTTGAAGCACATGTATGTTTGAAGTGTTACTATAGGAAAAATCACAAATCACGTACGATCAAGACAGTCACACAAATAGGCTACTACTGAGTGGACCGAGTTGCTTGCAGCACAGATATCAAGACCAAGTGATGTGGCGTGATTAACTGCAGCCAATGATGACCAAGCAGAGCTTGACGTCACGAATCATACGCTAGTGGATGAACCAAACCGCCAAACCCCTGAATTACGGGCTCACCGAACCCCAGGAGTTCGATCGAACCCAGGTTAAGAACTACTACGATATGATAGAGACACGTGCACTTACACTCTCCGTCGTCAATATCATCCAGTTTCTTCCTCTTATCCTTCTTGCCACTCTGACACGGAGACAGAGGAGATTCTGCCATCATAATCTTGCGAAGCTCCTGCCGCTCTTTCTCCTCTTTCTCCAGACTGAGTTGACTGGACGTCTTCTTGTTGGACAACATGTTCTCGATGTTCTTGCCTGAATGCATCACACGAAACACGCAGGCAAATGGTCAGCGTGCCATAACATTAGAATGGAAGACACTCACAACGCCAAAAACAATGAAAAACAAGTTATTGTGTGACTGAAAGCATAAACAAGTCAAACATGATATAAATATCCACCACGGTGTAAAATCTATGATTACGAGTCATGAAATCATGAATCATGAAACGGGTGTTTTGTGCGTAAAACCTTCGAATTATCTACGTTCTGTGTCTTGTTTACCCACATATCACGCTTTGTCTATGTGTTATATAGTTCTTGTACGGTTTGTTAGTATGTTGATCGCGGGCTATACAATCCTTTCGGATTCTCATGCCCTGCCGTCTTGTGTATTGTATTAGTGAAATTGTGTATTGTGAAAGGCAAAATAAATGATGATGATGATGATTAAATCACCATGTTCCTCAATGTCTTCGTCATTTTCTTCCTCGGTGGAGGAACCTTCGTCGGTGGAAAGAACCTCGTCAGAAGCGAGCACGCGGTTCTGCAGGTCAAACAGTCGCTGACAATCCTCCTTGTATCTGCCGACAATCACAGTCACACAGTAAATATATACCGTATCATATAAACACAGACACATACCACACATACACATAAACAAACACACACACATACAGACAGACACATAAACACGCACAAACACACACACACACACAAAGACACATAAATACACATACACACACACAGAGAGACACATAACAGAAACAGAGACACATAATATACACACAGACACATAAACACACACGTACACACACACAGACACAGAAACAAGCACACAAATCGCTAGCAGCCGTTCATTCTCACCTCTCCTGGTGTTCGGCGATTGAGAAGCGGTTGCCACGAGAGAAGCGGTCCATGCCTTCCTCGCCGGCTTTGGCCTTCTCCGTGGACAGTGTGCGCACTACGTCTATCACCTCCCACCGCGATAATTTCTTGATCTGCCAACAAGCGGCCAAAAATGTCACTCACCACAAAAACCAACACGCCAACTACGTTAAACTCGGTGATGTAGTGGCAGCTCACCCGCCTCACAAGCGGGAAGTCCGTGGTTCGAATCCCGGTGGAGAAGAATTTCTTGGGCGAATTCTATAATCCAACAGCCCCTGTCCACCCAGCAGTAAATGATGGTACCAGATATCAGATAACACGTTTTCCGTCCTTGTGGTCCCATAGCGTGGAGAGGGTTGGTTCTGCGGTGGCAGCGAGCTACACGGGACACACCTGTGTGTGTTCATAAGCTTCGACTTCTTCCCGTGTAGCAGCTGTCACTTAGGCATTTAACCTTTAACGTCATTTTTTCTCACTGATTCCCCACTTCTTAATATGAGCTAAATCTTAATTTTACACACAACAGCGCTGATTAATCCTATGAAGTCAGCTGTTCCACCAGATCACTAAATGTGAGGAAGTCACTAGAATCAAAATTAACGAATTCGGATAGATAAAAATGCAAATTTGTTATAATATCTCACATATAATTCCCCACTCGATAGCCCTTGATTTTCCACGAATGGATAATTCCCCCAGACACAAGTTACGACCGCTGGTGGTACAGACACTACACAACAAGATTGACCAAGTGACCTCTTCATCAGGAACACCGAAATTCTTGAGCAAGGCTTTTGCGTTGGCCAGCGGAAGACGTCTGAGATCAGCATCTGTTCCGGTGACAATTCTCTTCGGCTGACTACTCTGTTCCTCCTTGTTCATCTGTGAAAACACCCATGAAACATCTATGAAAACATCCATGAAACATCCGTGAAAACATCCACACGGTCGATAATACAAGTGTTTGTACTTGTAATTGATCAGCCGACGTCAAATACTACAAATACAGAAAGTAGAAAATAAATCAGTTACAGAATAGAAACATATCATATATAGAAATCAAGATAATGGAAATATGAAATATGTAAAACATATAGATAACATATATGTATATCTATATAGACAGATAACATAAATATGTAAAACATATTAGATAAAAGGAAAAATAAGCGGATCTTAAATATCAGGCTTCTCGGACTATTAAGCTCGAGAATTGCGACATTAATTTAGAGTGGCAGTATCTATCAACGTGCGAGTCTTATTACATTGTAGAGGAGCATAAATCTCACAGTGATGTCATTGTCATGACATGCCTGTATCCCGCTCTCACTGAAATTTACTGCCAACTTGTGGACTGCGTGGTGCAGTTGTTAGCACAACCGCCTCACAAGCGGGAGGTCCGTGGTTCGAAACCCGGCGGAGCAGAATTTCATTGGGCGAATTCTACAATCCCACAGCCCCTGTCCACCCAGCAGTAAATGCTGGTACCAGATATCAGTCATGTGTTGTGTCATGCATTCTGGGGAGGTGGTCCTCTCTAATACGTCTTACGTCCTTGTGGCGTCATAGCGTGGAGAGGGTCGGTTCTGCGGTGACAGCGAGCTGCACGGAACACACCTGTGTGTGTGTTCATAAGCTTCCCCTTCTTCCCGTGTAGCAGCTGCCACTTATGCATTTAACCTTTAACCATTTAACTACTCTACAACATCTTGATAAAGCCAGCCAGCCAGCCAGATTGGCAGCATGGGCGAGACTGACCGTGGGTTTGTTGGGCACTCGGATATAGCTGAACCCCTCGCCACACCCTGTCGGGTCTCCCACCCCTGTCAACTGCAGTAAACACTTGCCCTTAGCTGCCTGGATATAGGCGCGAGTTGTGTTCCACGGAGCCATCTGACACACACACACACACACATTATGAGCACATCTGACACACACACATTATGAGCACATCTGACGCACACACACACACACACACATTATGAGCACAGAAAGGAGCGAAATGTTCCAGGAATATTAGAGGCAATATATGTCCACTTAATGTCCTGGTTGTTCGTACATCACCACTATTAACAGACCGATCATTAATCCTATTATCTTTAGTAAAATTAAATAATAAAACAACTGATGAAAACCACAAGCAAAAAAAATATATTACTACTTTTGGCAATATAAGTGGAAAACTTTAATGTTCATATATTTTTCAATTCTATATAGTTATTGTTACATTTTCTGCGCATGTAATTACATTCAATTTTATTTTATAGACAAATAAAAAGCTTAGAGCTTAGCTTAAGCAAGAGTTTTCAATGAATTTCAATTAGGAAAAATACTTGTAGTTGCAGTTGGAACGCAAGAAGCGGAAATTTCACACCTTAATTTCGTCATCAATTTTCAGGTCGACATCGTCATCGTCTCCTTGTGTCAGCAGAAATCTCTCGCCATAACCGGCATCTTTCAAGCGCTGCTCGGCGGCAGTCATACTGGCAGCAACAAGCACACAAACACACACACACAATGTCATCGTTCAATACATTGAGCTGGCGACATACTGAACTAGAGGTGCACATATGAACACGCCTGTAATACTGGATACACAAGTAAATACACACACTGACACACACAGATATATACACACTGACACATACATACACACAGACATACACACACATACACACTGACACACACATACATACACACAGACACACTGTCACACACATACACACACACACACACACACACACATCAACACAGACACACACAAACACACTGACACACAAACACACACTGACACGCACACATCAACACTGACACACACACGCACATACACACACACACCTGAAGTGGCCGCAGCACTGTTCTGGTGAGACCATGGCACGAATTTCATCCTCGGTGGGCAGGCGAAACTCGGGCTTTATAACCCACCAGTTACTATCAACCCCTGCTCGCAAGGATCACACAACAACAACAACAACAAAATATGACCGGCACGTTAATTATTGCGAATATTATTATTATTATTGCACAAAATGAACAAATTAATGCAGGAAGCCAGCCAGCGCCATATAAATCGCGTCTTGCAGTCTCTACGTCCACTTTGACACACGTGTAATAAATGATGAGAAACTGGAAGAGAAAGTGAGAGTGAGAGAGAGAGAGAGTAGAAATACGACAAATAACAGAATAAAGCACGAATCACACACAAAAACAATCGTTTGAATTTGATATATTTTAGATATTTGCTGAATGTTTTAATTTAGTTTTTTTATTGTTTGTTTGAGTGAGCTTCTTTCTAACTCACTCCATTTTCCTTCCGATTAATTCAGCGGCTGGCATACAAGTCGTTTTGGCTTGTGCCTCATAATTATGTTGAATTATCGCGCCTATATATCAATATGTGTGTTTTTGTGCCCAGTTGTTAGATAATAAAACAATAAATATCACCAGGAGATATTGTTTCGCAGCCATGTTACACTAAGCTGGTGTGATGTAAAATTAGACAACTAAAACCGAATGAAAAACAGAAAACCACCAATTGATTTATAATTACTGTGTGGAATGATTTTGTATATTGTATTTATTCTTTCATTTGGTAATTAATAAATTTAATTAATCGCTTGTTTGTTTCGCTAATCCTTCGTTCATCCTATCTTACATCTTGCTGACTAAACTTTTATTTTTCGAACTCTGCTTATCTCCGTAAATCTTTTGGGCGCTTCCAGTACACATGAGGTCACCACACAGGGTGGTAATAGTGCCTTTTTACTTTTCCTCCATGCTACTGGACTTGTCACTGTAATTAATAATAATAATAATAATAATAATAATAATAATGGAGTTGGTCGAATTAAATCACCAGTTCTCTTGAAATCGGCACAGGGCTTGAGCCTTTTTCGAATGGACGATTCTGAGTGGTGAGGGAAGGCGCGCTTTATCACCTCCATCTTGATACGGCGCGGATGATCGTAGGATTTCCAGAACAGACGATAAATAAACACCTGGCAATTGCAACATTGCACACGTCAAAATCAACATTGATCAAAAACAAAGCTACCAACACACACATTACAGAAAACAACACAATAATTACAACCAAAACGAAAATTATGAATAACGGAGAAGACAAAGAATATAATCAAGAACAAAAGAGTTAGAAGCAGGATAATTGCAATTATGAATTGTATAATTTACGTTTTGTTAAGCGCAGCTCAAATATGCTGAGTTTCACAAATAACATTTGTCCATTGATTAACAATTTATGTTTAAGGGGCGCGCCGGTGTGCTGGACCATATGACGTCATGCCAGTCCGTGAAACAACAAAAAATGACAAAATACAAAGCTCTCACAAAAATCTCATCTCATAATTGACAGATAAAATAATTGGTTAATACGTTTTTTATCACTGGTACGATATTTTCTCCAGTAATTTCGCCAGAAAGCAATAATTTTCACCAAACAATCGGCGACGGATGAATTCGCTCAATCAGGACACTTGATCAAGAAATGTCGCACGAACACAGGTGTATTACATGCACCACACACAAGTTGTACCTGCAGGAAATCTCTGGTGAAGTTGTTTGCTCGCTTGGAATTGGGCCCGGGCACTTCATACAGTGGACACTGCTGTCCCGCCACGAACAAAGAGTCCCACTCACGCACAGAATAACCCTGTCTGCTGACACACACACACACACAAACACACACACACATATGTATTGTCAACCAGACCATATCACAAATGTATAATGTAAGAAGTACGACCTTTGGAAGACAGGAACGACGAGTGTTTAACTTAGAAAACTCGGACTAATTCGGACATTCAACTCGGACAACAACTTATTATTAGACAAGAAAACAACGAAAAAGTACATGAAAAATAGGCTGAATTTCATGTGCTTATATATTTTGGAATGTATATATGTGTATGTGTGCATGTATATGCTTATGTATGTGGGTTTGTATGGGATTCGCGTATCTGTTGTGTGTGTGTGTGTATGTGTATGTATGATTGGTGTTGATTCTGGAAAATATGAAAATGAAATGCTGATAAGCAACTGAACACAATAAAACCACCCACTGCGCTACTCATTAAGCTCATGACAAAACTGAATAATTGCCAGTCTGTCATTGCATATGTATGTATGTGAGTGTAAGTAAGTAAGTAAGTAAGTAAGTTGGCCTTTATTGCGCTCCACAAAGGCTTTTCAGCACAATAAGCTACTCTACAAAAAAATAATAGATCAATAAAATAAAGTAAAAAAATGAACAACACGGCAAATACAGTGACAGATTCAGGTTAAACATGTAGCCTAGTTATGTATGTGTAGTGTGTATGTGTGTATGTGAGTGTGTATATGAGTGTATGTGAGTGTGTGTGTGTGTGTGTGTGTGAGTGTGTGTGTGAGTGTGTGTGTGTGAGTAGTTAACCTGGTTCTGATGAGCAGGAAATCGGTGACGGGCACACGATGTGGGTAGACTGGCGAGCGATACATGTTGTTCTCGATGGTCTGTATACACCGACCAGGCTGCATAACCCCGAGGAACGGCGACGTGTGAGCAATTGCGCTCTCTCCGAACTGCAGTTCAGGAGGTCCCGGGTCCTTGCCTGCCCGCCGCTTGTAGTAGTTCTTCACCTTGGAACACATGCCCACCTGCCACACACACACAAACACACACACAAACACACACACACACACACACACACACATTAATGACTCTAGCTCAGGAGTTCTTAAGTGGGAATGAGAGGCTGGTTCCTAGCAGCTGCGAGGATTTCTGTGAATTTTTTAAAGAAATTATATGTTTAACCTATGCATTATATTTTTCCGAAAAACGTAGTTTTGCTTAATCCTCTTAAAGGAGTTGTATGAATGAATATTGAATAGAAAAGTTTTGTTATTACATCGTTTATGTTTATATATTTTCGTATAGTTATCATGAATCCAGGGAGGTAATCCATAGTATTCTTTCATTAAAATATAATATGAGCATAGACTGTAAGAATAAAAATAGATGACGTATAGTGTTATGATTCTGAGCATATCATGACTAAATTAAAGTTAGTTTAGAAGCATAATAATTACATAAAGACAATTAGTATATATCTTGGGTAGGCTTGGGTCACGATGCTTGCTGTAAAAAAAAACCCATTGAAACCCACTGCATCAAACAACGACTTTCATGCTTAACTCATACACCGCTGATACATCACTGATACAAGACTGAATAAAACCGTTAAGAACGAATAAACCCATCACCGAGTGGTGACTAAGTAATGTTATTGTGGTGACTAAGTAATGATAATGTGGTGACTAAGTAATGTTATTGTGGTGAATAAGTAATGTTATTGTGGTGAGTCAATAATGTTATTGTGGTGACTAAGTAATGATATTGTGGTGAGTCAATAATGTTATTGTGGTGACTAAGTAATGTTATTGTGTTGAGTCAATAATGTTATTGTGGTGACTAAGTAATGATATTGTGGTGAGTCAATAATGTTATTGTGGTGACTAAGTAATGTTATTGTGTTGAGTCAATAATGTTATTGTGGTGACTAAGTAATGTTATTGTGTTGAGTCAATAATGTTATTGTGTTGAGTCAGTAATGTTATTGTGTTGAGTCAGTAATGATAATGTGTTGAGTCAGTAATGATAATGTGTTGAGTCAGTAATGTTATTGTGTTGAGTCAGTGAGACCAGTGAGAGACAGGGCGGATGTTCCTCGCAATATTCCACCAGGATGATGTCTCCGTCGCGACCAGTCAAATCTTCGGCGCATCTCATAAAAAACACCTCACCACCGCCAGACAGGAGTCGCTCCTGTTCACGTTGCTACACAAACACACACACACACACACACACACATGTATATATACACGTATAAATAGCGTAGTGCCCGGCCATTTAGCCTAGATATAATGCCAAATTATATTCCATATTTTCCATGGTGGACTTAGTGGCCAGAAGTAGTTCACAGGGTAAAAATTCAGCACGCCAAAGATTGATTTATCAAAAGAACAAGTTTCATTTTAGTATGAATTATATCAATGTTAATAAAGTACAAATATGTGCAATAGTTTGATGAAAAACGTAAATTAACACGTAAATGATAGGAAAGGACGGATTTTCTTCAACATATTGTATATGTGAAATAAACGGAGCAATTGAAAAAATACTACCGGAGAAAAGTTTAAATTTTCGCTGGACTTATTGGACTGCAGTACTAATAAAAACCTAGTACTTCAGGCCTGAAAAAGTGGCACGGGCTTAATGGTCGAGCCCTGCGTTATTTGCGCGTTTAATCAGTGACAATACTGAACGAGTGTTAGAAATAGTTAGTGCCACAGTGTGAAGAGTCAACCACGAGACCGCCAGGCACCTTGGCCTTGCGCCGGATGTGTTTGAGAAGCGGCAGCACAGCAACAGGCTGAGTGGTGGCCAGCGGTCCGTTGGAGAAGCGTTTCATCAGCGGCCGGTGAAACTGGCGCAGTCGGATCGGCCCCTGATAGGTGGGCACGAACGGCGCCATCAGCTCCACCTGGCCGGCAAAAACTTTAATTAACCCAGGAACAGACTGAAATGTAGTGTTGGCGCCAAGCAGATGAAGCCCCCAAAAAGCCTGATCATGAATATTTCCAGTGCAGTTCTTCATGTTTCACCAAGCCCCCGGACATATATTTACTTAGCCCCCCCCCCATAGAAAAACTCCTAGCGTCGTCACTGCTGGGATAACTATGAAATGGCTGTACTATACGTCCGTCAAGTGACAATAACAAAACCGCTATAAATCCGCTGTGCTTGGAGGACACACATACAAATAATCACACGCATATTAGGCATAAACTGGCAGAAATATATGCAATTATAGTCAGCTATCATTGAGTGAATACAACAGTTTAGTGTGATCTGATAGCTACACGTTTTATGTACAGAAAGATAGAGCGATTTCTCAATACTGGAATATACACGATAGTGATCACGTGACCCACCACTGTTATACACAGCAATGATCACGTGACTCAACACAGGATATAAATGAGTGATCACGTGACTACTAACCACAGGAATGGAATGTTGGAGAAGGCCAGATGCACTGCCGATCTTGATCGAGTTCTCCGACGTCTTGGTCATGTAGAACTCATCGTTGGAGATGTTGAACGGATCTCGGTCGGTGGGTTCTGGAGTGGGTGGCGGAGTGTCCTCGTCCAAATGAGAAATCACCCCTGCCTTGCCGAGCAGCACCTTGGACTTGCGTACGTGCGGATGTGGGATTTTTATCTTGCGCTGCTCGCACGCTATCGTCCAGTCAACACGATAATTACACACACACACACACACACACACACACACACACACAAGTGTTGTTGTTATTAGCGTTTTAAGCGCGCACCAGCCAGTGTTGAGACTATATGGCGCGCCCCACTGTGTGCCCATCTACAGTGGTGACTCAAGCGGTGAGGTGTTGATGAACGAACCCGGGCCAGGATTCGAACCGCGAACCTCTGACACGAGAGTTTAGCCAGCCTAACCACTGAGCTACTCGGGCGCTCATACACATACAATTACATAACTAAACATACAATTATAAAACAGTTACACACAATTACTGTAAGTGTTAAAACAAGATGATGATGAAATGATGAGATGATGAGAAAATAACGATATCCACAAACCCTGGTAATGAACAACCTAAAACAATCATCAACACCTTCAAATACATAATTACTGGAGTTCTTGTGGTGATGCATGAAACACAAGCTGGATATAAAAGCGAGATAAATATACACGTTGTGTTGTTTGTAATTGTCATTGCTTTTAACCAGCGAATAACTGCTTTCATGAAATGCCACATTATAAAGCGTACGCGAATATAAATTAATGCAGATAAAGTTAAACTTGAGTCTGTTTGTATTAACACATTACCTGCCGGTAATCTCATATGAAACCACTTAAAATGATCATATTTCATACTTTTCATCTCGTATATTCACACGTATTTAATGATTGGAGTATATTTACTAGGAATATTGTTTGATTGCGTGAGAGACCTTGTCCTTTGGTGACGGCCGGGTCGACATCGTCGGGAATGCCCAGGATGATGTTCTCATCGTTGGGATCCAGTGTGAGGATGCGAGGATGCGGCATCTTGGACATGTTGAACGGATCAAAGATGACGTCGTCCTCCCACCGGCCACTCACCAACTCCTCGTTCTCCACGGGAAATATGGAGAACCAGCTGTTTTTCTGCTCGTCCGCCCAACTACACAACAACAATGATGTTCACCTCAGTTGCACCCAGTATTATACGCTTTTAAATATTACTTATTATTATTATTACTTATAAAGCATTATTTTCGCTAAAAACGTTTTTTCGCCAACCTCCTGACTGAAATCTGAAATAAATAAAAAATATTAACAATATCTACTAGAGGACTCAACACCGATACGTCTCGAGAAATATAAAATATATCAATACCACTAGGACCACATGATCGAAGCTAAAAACAAGACAATTGTGACAAAACACAGTGAAATGCAGACACACAAATGATGATGATAGTTGGTGTTTAAGAGGCGCACCGGTCTGTCAGACCATATGACCCCCACAGACAGACATACACACCGGCGTGCTAGAAAACTGCGATATTAACCACTACACACAAACAATAAACAAAAAAAGCTGTGAAAAATAATAAAACTAAAAATAACTATACAAAAAAGCAAATGAACAGGACAAATAAACTAAACGACGAATATTTAATAACCCGGAGACGGAAACTGGAAGCAGGAAAGATTGTGAGAGAGCGAGTGTTGCTGGTACCAGGTGGTTCTGGAGCGGTGCTGGGTTCCCAGGTAGGCCTGGTACGGTTTTGACGTAGAACCGCCGCCGACCACCGCCGTCGCTGACGCAGAAGTATTATGATTGACTGACTGAGCTGCCGTGCGGTTGAAACCAGAAGGCAACCAGCCTCCAGCCACGTGACTTTTGCTAGATAACTTCTGACACACCTGACCCTCGCACACACACACAGGAGATTTACATCGTAGTTAAGCATTGTCATTGCCAATGTTGTCAAGTTAATGTTTGAAATGTGTGATTATGTGTGTTTGTTTTGACAATACATATTTGAGCTGGAGAGAAAACGAAAGATAGAAAAAGAAAGAGAACGAATGAAAGCAAATATATAAGATATAATAGGAAAAAAGAAAGGGAGAGAAAGAGAGTGAATAATATAGAGAAAGAGGGAAGGAGAGCACACCTTATGTTTGATATCATCACCGTTCCATATCACATCGTCCTCCCATTTTAGCTGAGATACCAGCAAGAACGCCCCGTCGTCCAGCTTATCTGACCGCCACAGTGGTGTAGAATCCACCTCTCCCTCCTCCGCCTCTGCTGGTGGAGGAGAACTACACCTCTCTTTGTACTCCGCCTCATCTCGCACTGTCTCCGTCTGTGTACCACCATTATCATCATTACCATCATCATTATTACCACCATCACCATCATTACCACCATCATCATCATCATTAACACCATCATCATTACCATCATCATCATTTACCATCATCATCATTAACACCATCATCATCATTACCACCATCACCATCATTACCACAAGTCAACCACTTGTTAAGATGCAATATTACCACATGTTACCATGTGTGTATCTGCTACAATGCAATATAGCTGACTTGCTATAACGTCGCACACACACACACATATATATTGAAGTTTATATATAGATATAGACGTATCAGAGCGCACGTGACAAGCTGTTGAACAGCGCATGAATGCACGTGTAGCAGTAGTCACCTTGATGCCGGTGTTGGGAAACAGGGGGACATTGGGCATCTTGTCCCTCACGGGGCCGGTCCGCTCCTTGAAGAATATTGCGTCTGAACGCGACTCATTCTACACGCAATCATAGACACACAAACACACATACACACATAAGCAAACACACACACACATAAGCAAACACACACACGCACACATTATATTACATTAGATTGATATATTATAGTCTTACACATAGATGGTCTCTAGTACGCTGCAAACAGACACACACACACACACTCATACAAAAACACACACACAAACACACATCACACACACACACACACACATATATACACATACACATATACACATCACACACACATACACATAGGCAAATACTGATATTACACCAACTCGGATACTAGCAGCTACTTGCGAAGTACTTCTGAAGTACTTCTGAAGTTGAGAATCGAACATAACCAGCAGTTAAGTATGCGACATCATTCCTACAATGTGGCTAATTATATACGCGGACTAGCGGAAAATATTGAGAGAAATGTTTGCCAATTGTGACGACGAAATATTCACTGAACTTGAAAATGAGACGAATTCAAAATTTTAAACCTGAACCGTTAAATTCAATGACAACGACGGCGGCAATAACAGAGTAAAAACCAAATGCCAATTATCACACATTTTCATATATTATTTATACATTTAAATCTAGTTGTATGATTCTATATAATATAAAAATGAATGGATTAATTGCGAGAATAGTTATGAAATTAGAAAAAGAGCCATCTAGCGGTAGAAATATAAACTAATAACTGTGTGTAAGCCGCTATAAGAACACAACACAACTCCACCCAGCAGTAAATGATAGTGTCAGATATCAGTCATGTGTTGTGTCATGCATTCTGGGGAAGTGACCCACTCTGATACGTCTTCCGTCCTTGTGGTGTCATAGCGTGGAGAGGGTCGGTTCTGCGGTGACAGCGAGCTGCACGGGACACACCTGTGTGTTCATAAGCTTCGACTTCTTCCCGTGTAGCAGCTGTCACTTGAGACCTTCAACCTATATACACCACTGAAGAACACATTTACCTGTGAGACAGCATCATCGCTGGAACACACGCCGAGGGCCGCCTCTTTGAAGCCGTAATCCCAGCTGAGTCCGTCGGCCCGCCAGTCCAGCATGTCGTACCACAGTTGAGAAGGCCCTTGTCTCCAGTCGGTGGTTTTGGGAGAGCCGCTGCCCCCGCCGTCCCGGCTCCACTCGGCCGACGAGCTGTGTTGCTGATGTTGCTGCTGGTCGCCGGATGAATCCTCGCATTGCAACAAGCGCTCCTGCACGCCGACACAACGATATTCAAATACAGTTGATCAAATCAATATATATATATACAGTTGACAATGACATACACAACATCATAAAATCATCCCTGCAACAGATACAACACTGAAATAATGGCAGGATTGTTGAGATACTCATTGTAAACGTTCACATCATAATTATCACAATCAATACGATGCCAATAATGCAGGAGAGCATTATACAAATCACGATGAAAACACAAGATAGCAGAGAGAGATAAAAATTAGATAGATAGATATCACAAGACAGAAAATAGTTACATATATATTTAGATAGTTATCAACACACATAAGGCACACAAGAATATATGAAGAAAGACAGAGATATTTAACCCGAGCCGAGTGTTGAATTGGTAGTGTTTGATTTATTGGCTTATACTGTGCTGATAATATTCAGTAAGTAGCAGCAGCCGCCGACTGTTACGACTTCTATACGTTGCATCGATCATAATGGAAGAAAGGCGGTAATTTTGTTTTGTGGCGATAGATCAGAATTAACAAAAAAACGCGGATTTTTTGGCAAAACGAATCAAAATTCCGGCGTTATATGATGAAGAAGATAGATAGCCAAGGACAGCAATGAGATGAACATTACCTCATCATCTTGTTCCACTTGATCAGCCGGCAAGACGGGCCCGAATTTCAGCTTGAACTGGCCCTGAGCTTGTTCGTCGTCGCTGTCATAATGAGTGCGGTCTCGTCTGGTCGCAGAGGGGGAAGGGGCGGCTGTGACAGGGGCAGGGGGAGGCCGGTGTCGCTTCTTAACACAACGCCAAGGCTGAGGCAACATGTTCGACTTTCCCGCCCGAAATAGACGAGAAAAACGCAGCACCTGCAAGCCAAAATATCAACACAATAAACTATTATGAATCATTACAGGCAAATTCAGTAGAATGGGTAGAAAATTGGCATTATTACCACCATATGCGGTGGCCCCATGAACTGGAAGCTAACCAAAAGATGTACAGTGAGAAAGGGGGTTCGATAAGATAATAAGAAAGATAATGAAGAAAAAGACAAAAATCATACAAAAATACTAAATAGATACGAAATACTAATAAACATTGAATTAATAATTTAAACAAAACACAACAATTGCGATATCAACAAGAAACACAGGTTATAACTAGAACAAACATAAAAATATATATATACATGTATACTCGTATATGTATAGTGTTAAACAAATGTATACATATTTTAGTAGCTGATATCTCGATAGTCTATTTATTCAACTGGTCACTGAGCTGAATAATTGCAGTCAGACTCAGCTTTGAAGCAGGGAAAAATTATGCTAAAATGCTGCCTGGAAGTATATGGAAGCGCAGTGGAAGTGCAAACACAATTTAGCAGCGAGTGAGTTTCAGAAGCAGTGACACCAACACAAACTACCATCACTTGAGTTAGACAACAATTATCTTCTTATTCAAAACTGAGCTTGAACAATAAAACACTATTTAAAAACTATTCTACATGTTGAAATTTATTTTAATTGTAATAAACGTCAAGTGTACAATCTTCTCAGGGGTATATTCTTTTTTGGGACCCCCTGTATACATGCATGTGTGTATGTGTGTGTGTACTCACTACTTGTACTCACTAGTTGTTGTGTACAGGAGATGAGCAAGACTGTCAGACTATGCTGTCTCCAACCCACTGTTTTGTCTAATCTACGCTTAAATTGTCCAATACTGCTTGATTCCACTACATACTTTTCAAGACTATTCCAAACGTCGATACACCTATTCGAGAAAATATATTTCTGTATAGTTGTATGTGTGTATATACATATATGTGTGTGTGTGTGTGTGTGTGTGTATGTGTGTGTGTGTGTGTGTGTGTGTGTGTGTGTGTGTGTGTGTGTGTGTGTGTGTGTGTGTGTGTGTGTGTGTGTGTGTGTGTGTCACAAACGCACCCGATCTTGTCTGAAGTCGGGAAACAGCTGGGTGATGTCCACGTCGGCGTAGGCCGGGGGTAGCATGGCGGCCAGCGGAGTATGTAGTGCACGTGCTACTGTGGTGACAGCGCTGCCGGTACTAGTGCTATTATTATCAGTATTATCGGGCTCTACGGCAGGTTCAGTGGTGGTTCTTGAGAGGCCGGCGTGTGTGGAGGGAGGTGGCATCAGCTGACTGTCTCGAGACTCGCTCAGGTCGTAGTCTGTTGAATCAACACAACATACACACACACACACATACATTATAGCTACAAATGACACAAAACTATCGTAGAAGCCAGAAATATATCAGTGAGTTTAGGGATCAAATTGAACACGCACGATGGGGGAAGGAGAAACACGTCAATTCTGTATTATCCTCGCGTACCTCGAGGTCAAAAATGTCTACAGTCAAGTGGGTATTAAAGCACAATCATATACAACGCGGTCGAATTGTTTGGACCCTAACTAGCGCCTTACATCACGATGTTCGACTGTATATACAAGCACATATTTATATCTTTATTTATGCATATATTTTCATGTATATTCATATAAGACAAGTTGAGACAAGCACGAAAGAGAACCTTCACAGTCGAGATGGTCGCTGGCTTGCGAGCACACGGACTCATCGTCAGCCAATTCAGTGATGTCGGAATAATCGACCGATTCAGCGCTGAAAGCAGCATTATCTGCGTGGCTAAAAGTATCCCCGGCAGTGTGAGGACTGCGCGTCTCACTACCGCTCGCAGTCTCGGCTACCCTCACACACAAACCACACATACGCAAGTCACAAAACACACTCACACACGTGAAGACAAAATGCATGTGGACAGGTTGAGATGCGGTCATCATTCTGCTCTTCTGTTCAATCAGAAAACTCAGCTCAGCAAGGAGTATCAGAGAAAAGACCAGGCGCACTGTATTAACACACGAATATTCGGACCGCAGTTCCACCTGCTACTCCACAAAGTACATCACTCATGATGCAAATACACACACGAATCGTACGCAAATAAATTATATGTGACGTGTAGGAAGACATCTACCAAGACAGGAACGCCTGCCCCTGGACCTGAGATGGAACAAAAAATACTTGTGCAAACATCACGGAGTTAGACATCAGCGCTACACTGTGCATCCTTTCTAAGACAATTTAACGTACGATCTAGCTAGACGAGTTCATGTGTGATAAGCCCTGTATGTATGTGTGTTCTCACCGAGTTGTCTCGGCAGAAATGAGAAGTCAAAGACTCGTAGCTCCCGCCTTCCAGATATCTTACTTCTTACTTCATTTGTGTTGTGGTTTGGTTGACAATTTCCTTCGATAATTTATTTCAATAATCTATATAAATTTTTGGGAAGTTATATTTAAGCAAATCTGTTTTGATTGTTCGTTTTTGAGGGCCGAAATTATGATTCGTGTTTGATTGTGAGTGTCGAAATAATTTTGTGTTCTGAATCTTTTTTATAGGCATCTATAAATGATCAAGTCGCCTCGCTTTCTTCTGTCTGCTAATGTTGCTAATGACAGTTTCTGTAGTCTTTCTGCGTAGCTATTTTTTTCAAGGTTATTTATTGTTCTGGTCGCCGATTTTCGTACTCTTTCTAGTTTGATAATGTGTTTTTTGCAGGCGTGGACTCCTGTGTGCGTGTGTGTGTGCGTGTGTGTTGGCGTAATTGCCTTGAGACGAGTTCATGTCTGCCGCAGTGATGACGTCAGATAACTGCCGGTCGAGACCGAGACGAGACAAAGCTGCCAGATGAGCGTTGTCCAGCACGTCATCCGACTGCAGCTCGCCGTAGCTGTCAATGTTGCCAAACAGCAGGCCGGTGAGACGCCAGTTGGACGTCGCATCACCACCTCCGCCGTCATCATCACTATCATCATCCTCGATATTCTCATCATCATCTTCGTTATCATCATCATCACCGGCACCGTCGGCGGCCGAAGCTGACAATGCCTCGGCCGCTTCTTCACAATCAGACTCACTGCTGGCCATTTTCGCCCTCAACAAAACACAAACAAACACACACACGAATAATTCACTCCTTTCTTCAATGCATTGCCCATAACCAGCGTTTATATCAGTGGTGCATGATGTGTGAGAATCTACTCTAATTCAACATTGGTGTGGAATAGAGTAAAGCAAATTCAAACAATATAAAACGAATAATTACAGCGGGAACGAGTAAAGACCGCTATCTCCGAAACGCACTTCCAAACTACTGAATAAACAGCCGAAATTGACCCTAATGAGCTTTTCATCGCCTAAGACAAATTTTATAAATTTTACAGAGTCATCATTAAAACATATTCCATCTGTTTGATGATATTCTTAACATAAAAATGCATGAGTGGACAAAAATGTGCTAGGAAGAATGATTATACCTATCAAAACTAATCGTTGACTTTCACGAATTAGGCAATATGAATACGACTTGTCATGGTGTAAAAGTTGTAGTGTGTTTTTCTGGGTTTTCCATATAAATTTTTCCTTTTTTGTGCGGAACTGTCGGTAAAGAATCACTCCGTCAGATATAGATTTGTATCTAAGTGTGATTATTCTATCTGGATAGCTTGAAACGTGCCTTGGGGTATCAATATATCCAATTCATCTCTTTAATTCATTCAAACAATGGTAAATAAATTAGAGGCATCGGAATCAGATTGTCAGATACAGAAGACGTTTCGAAAGGCGTTTGTCAGAAACAGCTCCTGGCTGGACAAGGTGATGTATACTTGAATTTTCAGTGCGTTTCTTGGCATTTTAATTTATCAAAAAAGGGAATCAATATGATTTTATCATTTTAATGAGGTTCGGCTTGAATATTTGCTTACAACTTTTTACATTTTGTTTTGCAGGATGAATTTCTGGATGTGATTTACTGGTTGCGGCAATTTCTTGGCGTACTACTGGGTTTTCTTTGGGGATTGATCCCTCTGCAAGGCGTTTTCGGCTTGGCTCTGTGAGTAAGCCTGTATATGCATCCACACGTCGTACGATGCCTGCATGTTTGTGTTTATTTTTGTGTAATGTAATATGCTTCCTGATATATTTTATACGTTCTCGTAGCGCTAGGTTGGCTCTGGTTTATAATCATCTTTGTTATGTGATTGTGTGTCTCAATGTGCTAATGTTTGCAGGTTTTTTGCTGCAAGCAGCTTGGCAGTATACACGTACTTCCAGAGTTTTCAAGCGGTCGACGAAGAAGAATACGGAGGGCTTGCAGAACTTCTCAAAGAGGGCCTAATGGCGTCGTTTGCTGGCTTTCTGGTTCGTGTTGCATTCATCAAATCTGCCATGCTTATATTTTCGCGTCATTTCGGGCCGGCCACATCAGATTTGCCATTGTGTTTGTGTACCAATTACGAACGCGATTACCCATTATAATTATTTATTGAATTTTATTTACTGACCTTCACATCCATTTCTTTCATCATCACCCTTATTTATTTAGTTGTTCCATTCTTCATAGTCATTATTCAAGGTGTTTTAGCTTTCAATAGACTGGGGGACGTATGGTGCTAGAGGCCGGTGCACCCCATACACGCAAATAACCAACCAACAAACACGATTATTGTAAATAAAATAATGTACTTCTGCCGTTTCATTTGAAAATGAGGCTTTGTTTGTTTCACGCCATATTGGTGCTAGTTGCAAGAATGAGCACAACAGTCGAGTATTTCATCTGCGCTGTGTGTATTGGCTGGCCATTAGCGGATATCTTGGTTTATCAAATGACTGTAATCTGGTGCAGACTCGATCAGTGGTTTATGCACGTGCTTTTTGTACCACAGGTCACGTGGATTATCACCTACTCCGGTCTACATCACGGCTGACATCGCCTCTGTCTCATGTGTGTGTACATGTCTGTGTGTGCTTGTTTAGGTGTATTACACACTGTTTTGTACTGTGACGATATTACGTGACTAGCGATATCAATTGTGAGTTTTTCTTGCTGACAACAGTTTTACATGCTGATATTGCATCGTTGGTACGTGTGCCCGATATGATATATTCGGTGAAAGAGTGTTGTTTTTATGTGTGCATGAAACGGTGACCGCTTGTCGTGTTCATACTGCCGTTCCAGTTGAATATATCGGTGCATTTGTCCCCTATACTACTGCATTTGTGTTTATTACGGAGACGGCACGCGACTATGTGAGTGGGGTCTTCCACATCGCATACATGACATCACCAGAGTTGGGCGCGAGAACCGTTTTCGGGTTCCGAATCCGAACCCGAATCTTCGCTGGTTTTGGGTTACGAACCTTCGGAATAGCGAACCCGAATTTCAAAGTTTCGGTGCGAACATTTATTCCGAATAATTGTCCGCGAACCTCCGAATCTTTACAAAATAGCAAAGCGAACCTTAATTACAATACCTTCCGAACATTTCAAAACCTAAATTTTACTCATTCCGAATCTAAATTCATGATTAAAAAAGTGTTCAAGATGTCTACATCATTTATTAAACAAATAATTACTAGAAAAGCAATTTATTTATACAAGACAGTAAAAAGCAAAAACAAAAGATCACAAAAAAACATTTAAAACAAAAAATTCACAACACTTCAGTCTTCACTAGTCGGCTCTCAACCAACTTCAAGTCTCCCTTCATGAAGGTCAGGTTCTCGAAATTCTGATTGGTCAGAGAGGCTCGCATTGGCCTCAAAATATCCGAGCCGAAGCTGAAGAGTCGTTCAGCTGAGGCAGACGAAGGCAGTGGAGTGTTGTACTTTATGAAACAGTTCACCAAGTCTTGCTTGTGCTCCTTGTGGAAGTTTGCCGGGGATATATTAATGATGCTTGTGTCAACAATGGCGCCCCATCTGTCTACTTCCTTGCCAGCCTCCTCCTCCTGGTTGGCCACAAACTCCTCCTCGTCCTCAAGAAGGAAGGCAACTCGTCGTGCTCGCTGGTGTGGCTGGTCACACACTATGGCCTGGAGGTGGGCTGGTTGGAGGTGGAGGCCACATCCCCCTCCTTGTACTTGATTTGTGCCACAAGGTCCGACACCATCTTGTCCCTCACCAGGTTGTATAAGTCAGGATTTGTTCTGCATTTATACTTGACCATCTTTAGACGAACCTGGGGTGGAAGGCAGTCGCAAGGATCTTCTCCTGGTTCTCAAACATGTGTTGAAACATGAAAAGATTAATATATGAGTTAATTTATTTAATTATTGATTAATAATGAATCATTATTTTTTCATATCAATTACCATAAACTATTGTATTACTTTAGTATTTATATAAATATATTATATTAATATACACGCCTCAGAACGACTAAACAGAACAGTACACCACAAGTATGTTTTTGGCGCACTGTATGTTAAAACTTCATCTCCCTGCATCTGAGCCTAACCTGTGCTATATGCAGTAACCAATAACAACAACAACAACAACAAACTTCATAACATAAAGTATTGAAATGTATTTCTATGAACATTGTAATTGAACGAAACAAACCAAAAAAAATCCGCGCCTTACAAGTTGTTGCCTTGTATGGTTTGGTCGACGAGTTGTCTTCGCCTTCCTCCTGATGTTTGTTTGTCGAGCGACGATATGATAAAGCCTTCATATTATCTTAGACTGAACGTACGAACTAGAACGTTGACCTCGACTTCTGACGAAATATGCTGACTGACTCCACTCTTCTTGCAACACGAATTTCGCAATATGAGCGAGATGCTCTCCGCGTCCTCAACGAGAGCACGGCGAGAGCGCGGGCGTGAGTAAGGTCGATATTGTTTGGACGCCGAACGATGACATAATCAATTTGTCAAATTATATACACGTTATAGATACGCTTATTAAATGCGCAAATAAATCAAAAATATGAAAACCATACATAAATCAAACACTTCAAACAAATTAAGCTCAACAATTCTTTCACTGTAATAATCTATCGTTTATGTATTATTACTAATTCCCCATCTAGCTCACATATCTAGCTCCATTTAGCTCACATTATTTATGAGCCATTCATTATTTATACCAGTACTCGGAATTCGAGTCCCAGACCCCCGACCGTTGGGTCCCAGGCCTCCAAGGGGTATCGATACCCCGGTTAAGAACCCCTGTTTTAGACTACCATTTTGCGATACATTTGACGCCTCCTAAACATTGTGTTCATTAAACCAGTGCTACTCAAAGTGTGGTACGCGTACCGGTGACGGTACGCGAGCCATCGTCTACCGGTACGTGGAGATTTTCCAGAAAAGAAACAGTAGTCAAACTCCATGCCACGGTGAAATGTCAACTTACTTTTATTATGTATTCATTATATTTTCCCTTTATATATGAATATTACTATTATTCTACTATTATTATTAATATATGAATATTACTGTTACTATTTACTGAATATTGCTTCACTTGCCGGTCCCTGACACATTGAAAAAAAACCCTGCCGGTCCGCCATATCAGATAGTTTGAGAAGCACTGCATTACACGACGTAGAACGCTTATTAAAGCATGAAGAATATATAGAAGGCGATGAGCATATAAGTCGGTGTGTCGTGTCAAGAAACGCGTGCAACAACGTAACGTGTATTAACCACAAGTGCAATGCAATGCAATGCTGTTCCGCGCTTCTCGCAACATGGACAGCGTGCAGTGTGCTCGTGCAAGATGACACCGCCGCTATATGATATACATGAATGGAGACAATGCAATACAATGCAGACATACAACGCATATACACACATATATACAGATATATCCTAATGCTACCCACCACAGTCGGGTTATGTTTTATTCTTATTGATGGCAACATTTGTTGCCACTGGGTGTTAATTGATTAACTCATTAATCTGGTACAGCATGCACACGCTGCTGTGTTATCGACGATCAACCAAAGATCACCAAGAACCAAGTCACCACAAACAGAACATGCCAGCTCTAACAACTCTGTCTGAGATTGACCGTGACAATCGGCTGCTCATGTCAACATCCATGTACATACACACACGTGAAATAATATATATGTATATAAAAATTAATTTATGCTTATACACATACATGTAACATTTAACCTTGTGTGTGTGCGTGTGTGTGTGTGTGTGTGTGTGTGTGTGTGTGTGTGTGTGGAATTTTCTCTGTAAAAAGTGTGTGTGCTTGTTTAGTCTTTTGCATTAGGTATGTCATTGGTTGTTATGTATTCAAACAGCAATGGTATTGACGGCATATTGGTGTCAGTGTTAGTGTACGAGCACGTGTTGTTATTGTTGCTACTGCTACTGACTAGCTTTCAGCCATCTCTTGCTTGACATGACATTGCTTGCTTGATTTGCTTGTGCGTGTGTTAGTCAAGTATGTATGTATTGCGGTGTCATAGTGAGTGTGTGTGTGTGTGTGTGTGTATGTGCGCAGTTTGACGGCCTGTGGTGATGGAGATTACAGTGTTCTGTCAGACACCATACACTTATACATTAGTCGCAGTGAAGTGAAGTTGTAACACATCGAGGCTGATGGTCAACTCATTTTCGTGTCGCGTGTTGTGAAACACAACGAAAAAACATAAAATATATTTAGTACATTTTATTTCGTGATACCACCAGAAAGTATACCACCAAACACGTATAAGCTCAAATGCACCAAAAACCCGAGACGTATATACGAACAAAAACACGTAAGTATGAACAAAAATAACGAAATGATCAGAAAAAACAAACATCTTCAAAACTTCACTTTTTGGCTTCGCCTCCCTCTTGAACAGCATTTTTCTCAAACGTGATGGGAATATTCCTCGAGTGCTCCACAGGATGTTGTTGACGTCTGGGAGCAGTGATGGTCAGTGATCCTTGAGGTCCCAACTGTGCCTTCACATCTTCCATGATAACATCATCAGGAAGCGAGAATTGCTGGTGATATTTCCTGTAGATCTTGCCTCGTTGACCGTCGGTGGAATTGTGTTCAGCATCAATGGAAACACAGCCGTCAGCCACACGAACCTGCAGTTCTTCAGGTGCATAATGAGACAGGTCAAATTGAGCTCTCACCATCCGCCCGTCATCCTGTATTCTGCATCCTCCTGACCCACCAGATAGCTGTCTCATGTCGGCCATACAAGGATTCCTGTTCATATGACGATCAAGAGATCTCCACAAGGATCTCATATCATCCATGATCGGATCATATGTAAGAAATGGCAACAGTGACATTGTCAATTCAAACCAGCTTGAAAGAACTCGCACCAGCACAGAACAAAAACAAAGACCAGAAATGTCAGCCACAGGCGCAACTGCAAGCTTTTATACCTGCCTGGTGCAGGAATGTTCCACAATGTTCCAGAATGTTGTCGAGCGTTTTGATTGGTCACAATTCCTGTGACATCATAATTATGTTTAGTCGCGCCATCTACATTAAATGGTTATGTATTCAATTAAATGTTTCTCCTGCATTTCATTTCATTGATTTCATGTTTTATCAAGTATTTATTTAGATTCAGACAACATTGTTATCGCAACCAAAATTAAAAATATATAAAAGATCTGCAAACACTCGCTGCAATGCATGTATGTTCACCACACAGACACGCACACCAATATACAACAATGAGTCGTTGGTGACACTCACACGTACACTCACACGTACGTTGAGCTTTATTATCATAGAAGATAAAAACTTTCTACTTTCCAGTGAAGCCGTTTTTTACTCTGCCACGATGCTCCTGTGACCCCAGGAGGTAGAGGACGAGAGGCTTGGCATGCTTGATGCTGCTGTCGTCCCTACTACTGAAAAACTTCTACTGAAATAGAAGTAGAGAGAAGCGATAGAGAAAAACACAGCACTAATGGTCATAGGGGTCTCTAGTTGTTACGCAAACACAGGCGTCATCAAATCTGTATGCCACGAAAAAGTTAAAAACCAATGTTTGGTCGTCTTCATTTTTTCGAATGTTTCCGGGATTCGGAGGTTCGGATTCGCCAGAGCCTCAACAAGGTTCTATCCGACAAGGCTTGTATAGTCCCAAAGCCCCAACCTTTGGTTCCAAGTTCCCCAACCTTTGGTTGCAAGTGACCCAACCTTTGGTTCCAAGTGCCCCAACCTTTGGTTCCCAGACCCCCGGACCTTTGGTTCCGAGATCCACATGGGGTATCGATACCCCGGTTAAGAACCCCTGTTTTAGACTACCATTTTGCGATAAATTTGACGCCTCCTAAACATCGTGTTCATTACTCGATGTAGAACGCTTATTAAAGCATGAAGAATATATAGAAGGCGATGAGCATATAAATCGGTGTGTCGTGTCAAGAAACGCGTGCAACAACGTAACGTGTATTGACCACAAGTGCTGTCAATACAATGCTGTTCCGCGCTTCTAGCAACATGGACAGCGTGCAGTGTGCTCGTGCAAGATGACACCGCCGCTATATGATATACATGAATGCAGACAATGCAATACAATGCAGACATACAAACGCATACACACATATATATACAGATATATCCTAATGCTACCCACCACAGTCGGGTTATAATTTATTCTTATTGATGGCAACATTTGTTGCCACTGGGCGTTAATTGATTAACTCATTAATCTGGTACAGCATGCACACACTGCTGTGTTATCGACGATGAACCAAAGATCAACAAGAACCGAGTCACCACAAACAGAACATGTCAGCTCTAACAACTCTGTCTGAGATTGACCGTGACAATCGGCTGCTCATGTCAACATCCATGTACATACACACACGTGAAATAATATATCTGTATATACAAATTACTTTATGCTTATACACATACATGTAACATTTAACCTTGTGTGTTTGTGTTTGTGTGTGTTTGTGTGTGTGGAAATTTCTCTGTAAAAAGTGTGTGTGATTGTTTAGTCTTTTGCATTAGGTATATCATTGGTTGTTATGTATTCAAACAGCAATGGTATTGACGGCATATTGGTGTCGGTGTTAGTGTATGAGCACGTGTTGTTATTGTTGCTACTGCTACTGACTAGCTTTCAGCCATCTCTTGCTTGACATGACATTGCTTGCTTAATTTGCTTGTGCGTGTGTTAGTCAAGTATGTATGTATTGCGGTGTGTCATAGAGTGTATGTGTATGTGTGTGTGTGTGTATGTGTGTGTGTGCGGAGTTTGACGGCCTGTGGTGATGGAGATTACAGTGTTCTGTCAGACATCATACACTTATACATTAGTCGCAGTGAAGTGAAGTTGTAACACATCGAGGCTGATGGTCAACTCATTTTCGTGTCGCGTGTTGTGAAACACAACGAAAAAACATAAAATAAATTTAGTACATTTTATTTCGTGATACCACCAGAAAGTATACCACCAAACACGTATAAGCTCAAATGCACCAAAGAACCCGAGACGTATATACGAACAAAAACACGTTAGTATGAACAAAAATACCGAAATGATCAGAAAAAACAAACCTCTTCAAAACTTCACTTTTTGGATTCGCCTCCCTCTTGAACAGCATTTTTCTCAAACGTGATGGGAATATTCCTCGAGTTCTCCACAGGATGTTGTTGACGTCTGGGAGCAGTGATGGTCAGTGATCCTTGAGGTCCCAACTGAGCCTTCACATCTTCCATGATAACATCAGCAGGAAGCGAGAATTGCTGGTGATATTTCCTGTGGATCTTGCCTCGTTGACCGTCGGTGGAATTGTGTTCAGCATCAATAGAAACACAGCCGTCAGCCACACGAACCTGCAGTTCTTCAGGTGCATAGTGAGACAGGTCAAATTGAGCTCTCACCATCCGCCCGTCATCCTGTATTCTGCATCCTCCTGACCCACCAGAGAGCTGTCTCATGTCGGCCATACAAGGATTCCTGTTCATATGACGATCAAGAGATCTCCACAAGGATCTCATATCATCCATGATCGGATCATATGTAAGAAATGGCAACAGTGACATGGTCAATTCAAACCAGCTTGAAAGAACTCGCACTAGCAAAGAACGAAAGCAAAGACCCGAAATGTCAGCCACAGTCGCAACTGCAAGCTTTTATACCTACCTGGTGCAGGAATGTTCCACAATGTTCCAGAATAATGTCGAGCATTTTGATTGGTCACAATTCCTGTGACGTCATAATCATGTTTAGTCGCGCCATCTACATTTAATGGTTCTGTATTCAATTAAATGTTTCTCCTGCATTTCATTTAATTGATTTCATGTTTTATCAAGTATTTATTTAGATTCAGACAATATTGTTATCGCAATCAAAATTAAAAATATATAAAAGATCTGCAAACACTCGCTGCAATGCATGTATGTTCAACACACAGACACGCACACCAATATACAACAATGTGTCGTTGGTGACACTCACACGTACACTCACACGTACACTCACATGTACGTTGAGCTTTATTATCATAGAAGATTAAAACTTTCTACCTTCCAGTGAAGCCGTTTTTTACTCTGCCATGATGCTCCTGTGACCCAGGAGGTAGAGGACGAGAGGCTTGGCATGCTTGATGCTGCTGTCGTCCCTACTACTGAAAAACTTCTACTGAAATAGAAGTAGAGAGAAGCGATAAAGTAAAACACAACACTAATGGTCATAGGGGTCTCTAGTTGTTACGCAAACACAGGCGTCACCAAATCTGTATGCCACGAAAAAGTTAAAAACCAATGTTTGGTCGTCTTCGTTTTTTCGAATTTTCCCGGGATTCGGAGGTTCGGATTCGCGAAAAAAGACGTTCCGAACCTGGAAGTCCGAATCTTTTTTGACATCGGTCCGAATGCGAACCTCCGAACCCAAATCCGGGATTTTGCTGGTCCGAACAAATCCGCGGAAAAAGGTTCGCGAACATTTGTTCGGAATGCCCGCCTCCAGACATCACCAATGTGATTCATTTCAATACACAGTGAAACTCGTGACACATTTATCCAATTCCTCTCCTATTGAAGACCTAACACTCAATATGCTTCTTCTTGGTGCTATTGTGACTTATATTTAGCAGGGTCGATGTGGACGCTATTGACTTTTGTGAAATATCTAATTTATATTGTGCTGACTTTGCGTTTGAAATTATGCGCAGTTGTGTCTTTTTTGGTGACCTCATGTGGTTTGTGTTTGATGTTATTGTGTGCATTTTTCTGCGAAAAGGACTTTATTTATTGCTTGATAAAGTGTAAATATTCAATAATAAAGCTCAACGTACGTGTGTGAGTGTGTGTGCAGAACGGCACATTGGAGTATATATATTGGTGTGTGTGTCTGTGTGTCGATATGCCATGACTCACGTGCATTGCAGCGAGCGTTTGCAGCGAGCGTTTGCAAATGCCCAGTGGCGTGCAGAGTGCGTAGTAAAACAGAGTGTTTAAATAAGTACATTGTCGTGCATGTGCGTGTTCCACAGGCGTTTTTCGAGTGGATATGTGTAGCTTACCAATATTGTAATTGTAATCAACATTTATTTTTCTACTGGTGTTTGTTTTTCACCATTATTCTACACACTGCGCCATTCAGTTGAGCGATTGCTAGAAACGCCCATGCGAGATTGCCACCTCAGGCACACACACACTCACATACACACTGACATACATGCACACACACACACACACACTGACATAGATTCACACACACACATACAGGTACACGTACACACACACACACATACATACACAGTGTACAGAACGGCACACCGATGTATATATTGGTGTGTGTGTCTGTGTGTCGATATACCATGACTCACGTGCATTGCAGCGAGCGTTTGCAAATGCACAGTGCGTAGTAAAACGGAGTGTTTAATTAAGTACATCGTCGTGCATGTGCGTGTTCCAGAAGCGTTTTTCAAGTGTATATGTGTAGCTTACCAATATTGTAATTGTAATTATCATATATTTTTCTATTGGTGTTTGTTTTTTACCTTTATTCTACACACTTTTGTCATTCAGTTGAGCGATTGCTAGAAACTTCCCTGCCAGATTGCCACCACATCTTTTCTGCGAACTGTTCTTGCATAATTTTGCAATTCTTCCCAGGAATTGCACACACGATACCGTTTTGCATTTTGTATTGGTATGTGTGTCCGTGTGCCGAAATTCTATGAACGAACACGTGTGCAGCCAGTGTTTGTATGCGTGTGCGTCTGTATGTGCGATGCGAACTTATATAATGTCGTGCACACGGATTGTGCAGCATTTTGATGATCAGACGGCGATTCTGTCGCAGGCTGGTTAAACATAACAGAACCATAATACCAATATTCGCGTGCCCTTGGCACTAATAGTTGAAGCGCGTATCCGACTCAATGTGAGTATGAACACTTGAATTTTATATGCCTACACTACTTATTGAATTATATGTGGTTACACTTGTTATTTTCGAGACGCACGTAGTGCGGATCTACTAGCGACCATAACCGCACGAAGTGCGGAACTTGTCGCTAGTGATATATACATGAATGGAGACAATGCAATACAATGCAGACATACAACACATACACATATATACAGATATATCCTAATGCTACCCACCACAGTCGGGTTATGTTTTATTTTTATTGATGGCAACATTTGTTGCCACTGGGCGTTAATTGGTTAACTCATTAATCTGGTACAGCATGCACACACTGCTGCCTTCTCGACGATGAACCAAAGATCACCAAGAACCAAGTCACCACAAAGGAAACATGCCAGCTCTAACAATTCTCTCTGAGCTTGACCGTGACAATCGGCTGCTCATGTCAACATCCATGTACATACACACACGTGAAATAATATATATGTATATAAAAATTAATTTATGCTTATACACATACATGTAACATTTAACCTTGTCTGTGTGTGTGTGTGGAATTTTCTCTGTAAAAAGTGTGTGTGATTGTTTAGTCTTTTGCATTAGGTATATCATTGGTTGTTATGTATTCAAACAGCAATGGTATTGACGGCATATTGGTGTCGGTGTTAGTGTATGAGCACGTGTTGTTATTGTTGCTACTGCTACTGACTAGCTTTCAGCCGTCTCTTGCTTGACATGACATTGCTTGCTTGATTTGCTTGTGCGTGTGTTAGTCAAGTATGTATGTATTGCGGTGTGTCAGGGTGTGTGTGTGTGTATGTGTGTGTGTGTGTGTGTATGTGCGCAGTCTGACCGCCTGTGGTGATGGAGATTACAGTGTTCTGTCAGACACCATACACTAATACATTAGTCGCAGTGAAGTGAAGTTATAACACATTGAGGCTGATGGACAACTCATTTTCGTGTCGCGTGTTCTGAAACACAACGAAAAAACAAAAAATAAATTTGGTACATTTTATTTCGTGATACCACCAGAAAGTATACCACCAAACACGTATAAGCTCAAATGCACCAAAAACCCGAGACGTATATACGAACAAAAACACGTTAGTACGAACAAAAATACCGAAATGATGAGAAAAATCAAACATCTTTTAAACTTCACTTTTTTGCTTCGCCTCCCTCTTGAACAGCATTTTTCTCAAACGTGATGGGAATATTCCTCGAGTTCTCCACAGGATGTTGTTGACGTCTGGGAGCAGTGATGGTCAGTGATCCTTGAGGTCCCAACTGTGCCTTCACATCTTCCATGATAACATCATCAGGAAGCGAGAATTGCTGGTGATATTTCCTGTGGATCCTGCCTCGTTGACCGTCGGTGGAATTGTGTTCAGCATCAATAGAAACACAGCCGTCAGCCACACGAACCTGCAGTTCTTCAGGTGCATAATGAGACAGGTCAAATTGAGCTCTCACCATCCGCCCGTCATCCTGTATTCTGCATCCTCCTGACCCACCAGATAGCTGTCTCATGTCGGCCATAATAGGATTCCTGTTCATATGACGATCAAGAGATCTCCACAAGGATCTCATATCATCCATGATCGGATCATATGTAAGAAATGGCAACAGTGACATTGTCAATTCAAACCAACTTGTAAGAACTCGCACCAGCAAAGAACAACAACAAAGACCAGAAATGTCAGCCACAGTCGCAACTGCAAGCTTTTATACCTACCTGGTGCAGGAATGTTCCACAATGTTCCAGAATGTTGTCGAGCGTTTTGATTGGTCACAATTCTTGTGACGTCATAATCATGTTTAGTCGCGCCATCTACATTATATGGTTATGTATTCAATTATATGTTTCTCCTGCATTTCATTTAATTGATTGCATTTTCTTTAGGTATTTATTAAGATTCAGACAACATTGTTATCTCAACCAAAATAAAAAATATGTTAAGGACCTGCAAACACTCGCTGCAATGCATGTATGTTCAACACACAGACACGCACACCAATATACAACAATGTGTCGTTGGTGACACTCACACGTACTCTCACACGTACGTTGAGCTTTATTATCATAGAAGATTAAAACTTTCTACCTTCCAGTGAAGCAGTTTTTTACTCTGCCATGATGCTCCTGTGACCCCAGGAGGTAGAGGACGGGAGCCTTGGCATGCTTGATGCTGCTGTCGTCCCTACTACTGAAAAACTTCTACTGAAATAGAAGTAGAGAGAAGCGATAAAGTAAAACACAACACTAATGGTCATAGGGGTCTCTAGTTGTTACGCAAACACAGGCGTCACCAAATCTGTATGCCACGAAAAAGTTAAAAACCAATGTATGGTCGTCTTCATTTTTTCTAATGTTTCCCGGGATTCGGAGGTTCGGATTCGCGAAAAAAGACGTTCCGAACCTGGAAGTCCGAATCTTTTTTGACATCGGTCCGAATGCGAACCTCCGAACCCAAATCCTGGATTTTGCTGGTCCGAACAAATCCGCGGAAAAAGGTTCGCGAACATTTGTTCGGAATGCCCGCCTCCTAACATCACCAATGTGATTCATTTCAATACACAGTGAAACTCGTGACACATTCATCCAATTCCTCTCCTATTGAAGACCTAACACTCAATATGCTTCTTCTTGGTGCTGTTGTGACTTATATTTAGCAGGGTCGATGTGAACGCTATTTACTTTTGTGAAATATTTAATTTAGATTGCGCTGATTTAGCGTTTGAAATTATGCGCAGTTGTGTCATTTTTGGTGACCTCATGTGGTTTGTGTTTGATGTTATTGTGTGCATTTTTCTGCGAAAAGGACTTTATTTGTTGCTTGATAAAGTGTAAATATTCAATAATGGGGCAGTATATGATGATGTTTGTACGTCATTGATTTGTAATTCATCGTTCAACTGATATCATATGATACATTAGTCGAACGTAGGAGTGAATAGGAGTGTGCTTTTTTAAACAATTCAGTGTTATTTTCGCTCATATATTATTTTGGGAAAAAAGGAGACTGTATCGAGTTCTGAGATTGCGAATGCACAAAGAGTATCATACCAAGGCATTGTAACAGTTATATAAGCTAGGGCCAGTGCAGAAGATTTAGGAGCTGTAGCGGTTAGGTAGCCACGGAATCACACATGTTCACAATGTGAGTGTTTTTGGACCGACTGTATTTGACACAAGAGGACGAAACGAACAGGTCACACATACAGACAAACATACAATTGGTCAAGCACACACATGATCCAATAACACACGCAGTGACAAAGACACACACGACATACAGACATACAAACTAATAGGCGTGCAGCTAGACTCGGCGAGGTGGTGCTTGGCGTAATTCCACGCGGTGCACCACAGAGCGATAATCCACCTGGGTTGGCTTATGTTGCAGTCGTTGGGTGAGTGAATAAAATATGTGCAGAAGTTGTCACAAAAATCACGTCTCCCCAGAAAATGGCATCGATACCTTCTATTAAAAAAGTAGTGTAACAGTAATTTGCTTAGTCGTAAGGTTCTTCTGCCTTCTCATTAACTCTAATTACGATGTTGACGCTGTTTTAGTCGCTTATTTTGCCAAAATGTTGTCGTTTCGCTCTTAACTAATGCCACATGTTTTCCTTCTGCAGATACGTCTGAGTTTCATGTGAGCTTCAACTATCTTCCAATCACTCGTTGATTTTTAATATTTCATTATTTTTTTGTCGCTCGCTTCAGTGGCTGGTGTGAATATTGAGTGGATTCAGCGCTCGCATGAATTCGATTATGGATGCGTATGTGTTGGACCAAGCGCTGGCCAGACCTTGGGACGAAACGGCAGAACTTTTCAAGCCATTTCAAAATGAACAGGTTCGGTTTCATATTTGAATAAGTTTGAGAATGTGTATAGCACAGCCTATCTGAAACGACCATACTCATATTCGACGCGATGTTAGCTTATTGTAATCAAGATTAATTATTGATTTTAATCTATTTATTGCATAATTGTTGTGTTAACAGTGTAAATTTATTTCGTGTATTTTTCTAATCGTTGACTAGCTGGTTGTCATGGCAACCGACGAATCTACAATGTGAAATGGTAGTTTTGTTTGGGAGAGGAACGAATTGCGGTGTCGTAGCGGGAAATGTTAATACTTCGGTGTTTATTAATATTATGTTTATAATATGAAACACCAAAAAATTATTATCTAATATAATTCATTGCTGTGCTATATTTCATACAATATCCATTATTGCTGTTATTTTTTGCGTTGCATAGATTTTGCCTGCCGACAGTGCTGTTTGTCTTGCCGTCGAGATTTATCTCAACATTTGTCAGCTGAAATTCGTTGTCAGAGAACGATGGAACGCCCAGTTTATGTCCCCGACGGGAGAAGTTCCATTCATCAGGTGAAATTGCACTGATTTATTATAAATGTTAGCGGCGGCGGCTGTCACCTCTACGCACGAGCATTTCATATCCAATCTAATAGACAAGCATTCAGTACAGACAAATACGCAATGACAATCTTGCTTGTTCTAGGCCTACTCTTGATTGGCATACAGTGTGAACATTGTTCACGCATAATCTTAACTATGTGGCATGATGAAAAAGCTTTCATTTTTATTATTAGTTGTATATGTTATATATGTTAATGTATATTGTATGTTGAAAAAGGGCAGTACAAGCCTCCAGGCTTTTTATGCCCAGCCATCCTAACATTGCAAATTATCTGGTATTTTGTGAGTGAATGTTTGTGTTATGTTGGGTTTGGCAAATATATGATGATGATGATGATTGTGACTTTCTCTGTGTTCCTCATTTGCGGTCTATTATTACTCACGACTCACTTTGTAGCTGCTGCTATGGCAGTGGCGGTACCAGGATGTTTCCGATGGGGGGCTAAGGAAAAATATAACGAAACATGAGGAGCTACACTCGAAATTTTCATTATCGGAACTTTTTGGGAGCTTAGGGGGTGTTTGACACATTTACCGGGGTGATTTATCCCCTCCTAGCTCCGTCTTGTCGCCGCCACTGCGCTATGGAGAAGTGTGTGTGTGTTTTTTTTTACGTTATCGTTTGTGTGTAGGTGTGATAATTTCCTGCATGCAGGTTTTGACGGTGTGGTTGAGTTTGTCGCCAAGAAAGGCCTGAATGCATCCGTGGATTCCGGTCTGGATCAGCTACAGTTAGAAGGCCTCACCTCCATGCTGCACAAAAGTTTCGGTGGGAAATGAGAGACACACACCCACCCACACACTCATACACACACACACACACACACACACACACACACGAAAACCAGCTTAACTGTTGAAATAAAACACCGTTCTTCAAACATTCTATAACAACAACAATCATAATAACGATTTATTAACAAGTATTTGGCTCCACGATAGCTGTGGAACTCAATGTCGGTGCCTTGTTTTTTGCGGCGGGGGGCTAAGAAAAAAGATGCCCGGGGGCTTGACGAAACACGACCAACTACACTGGAAATATTCATGGTAAGAATTTTCTAGGGAGCTCTGAAGGGCGTGGTATATTTTTGGGGGGAGGGATGGGGTTGAAGCCCCTCCAAGTCCCTGCCTGTAACAGCCACTGGTTGAATGTAACATTGTTGAATGTTTTGTACAGGACGGGCACAAGCTCTTCTCTCTTGGCAAGATGAGAATATCTTCAACCAAATCACTTGTCACAGATACACGTCGGTGTATCCGTGGCCTCTCGGCTCTCTGCTGGTTCATCTTGAACGACGGCGCGTGCTGGCCAAGCTGTCTGACTCCACATTGCACGCGCAGTCACTGGACACCGTGCTAGATGAGGTGACAAAGTTCAGCTCGCTGGATTTACGTGTTCCACACGCGCACACACAGGCACACACATGGACACAACACAGAACAATGATACACGTGTAAGCTAGCGTGTGACATGAATATTACATGCAAGAGCGGGGAAACATTGTGATGATTACAAAATAAATAAATGGATGTAATGTGTATAAAATTTATCTGATGTATATAAAACCTAATAAATGTGTATAAAAACGGGTTAATATGTAAAAGTATTTCTAATTGAGGGTTATGCGCAAAACATAAATATTTGAATAAATGCACAAAGAAAGCAGACATTACTTTTGTACAGCGCGACTTGGGAATTGCCGTTTGAGATGTTATCAATTGATGTGAGGTGGAGGTGTGACTCACACACATGGGGGGGGGGCAACTGAAGCCCCAAAAAGTGTCAAGTCCCCTCTGAACCCCATCTAAAATCCTGTCCTTCATATTTCGTCAAGTCCCTGCGGATCTTTTTCCTTAGCCCCATGGGAAATATGCTGGCGTCGCCGCTGCTAGCTCAGATAGTGACTTGCATGTTGCATTGATGTTTATCAACATGGATTCAGCGCAAATCATGACAGAGAACAGTGGTTCTTGACCATTTTTAGCTTTGTAATTGTTTTTAAATGAAAAACAGTCAGTTTTCGCACCTCCTGGATTCTTGATGGCTATATTAAAGAGTTTAAAATACAAAGCACGTAATAGCAAACATATTTGATGAACACTCGTTCATATTGCTTGAAGTTGCTCTAGGATAGTGTTGTTTTCCAGGTACAAATATAAAACATAGGCTAACTAATATTTAATTTAATTGTTCACAGTAGTGCTGGCAGTAGTGTTTGCAACCAGGCTCGTACCCCGGTTGAGGACCCCTGACGTAGAGTTCACGTGCAGTGTTGAATATTGTCGTGTGTAGATTTTGTGTGGCTCATTGTCTGTGTGTTAGGTGGATCGATGTTGTTCTGTCGTGTGTCGCCTGCTTGCAAGCGGCAATGCCAGGTATATAGGCGGAACACGACCCTGTCACGTGGACGCGCTGCTGGCCGCCCACGTGACCACCGCACTGAAACTGAACCCGGCCGACCAGAGACTGGTAGATGTGGTCAAGTGCTACACACCACTTGTGCAACTCGCTCACTGTGTCGCTAGTGAATTCTCGTGACTTTTCATCACTCACTCAACATACACACACACACACACACACACACGGGTCGGCGTTTGCAACATTACATCTTATTGTGTTGTTACTGTATTGTTTGTTTGTTTGTGTGTGTGTGACAATACATGGAAATATGGCCAAATTATACGCACATACAGACACACATTTGTATTTACACCTGGATGATATGTACACACAAACACACACATATATATATATATATATATATATATATATATATATATATATATATATATATATATATATATATATACACTATTGGCTGTCCGTGTTGATCTCGTATTGAATACAGATTATGAATTGGTAATGGTTAACAGGGCGATACAGTTTTTCTGACAACATATCTCATCAGAGACCATGAGGTAGACCAGGACTGTTGTGAGTCAGTGTGAGACATATCTCATGAGTCAGTGTGAGTTATATCGTGAGTCAGTGTGAGACATATCTCATATGAGTCAGTGTGAGGCTGCGGTGAGGTCGTCGACCATATCGTCCCAGCACAGTCGCACTTGATTGCTGCAGCCGACGTGAGGACAGCGCAGTTTGCCGCGACCGCGTTCCAGTACGGAGCTGAGCGAGGCGCGGTCATACACGTGGCCACAGTGACGGTTCACAATAGGCTGAGTGATCGGCCGCTTGGTCCACGGGTCGATGCGAGTCGTCACACACACGCTGTCCAGCTGTAGCTCGGCGTCCTGGTCGCCACTAGCTTCGGCAGCGGTCGAGGTTGGTGGAGCTGAGAGACGCGCGAGAGCCTGACAGCAGCGGTGACTGTCCGACGTCCATGAGTCATGCTCGAGACTGCGAGTCACCCGTCCCTTCACCGCCTCCTCCATGTGAGACACCCGCGCCGCCAACGCCTCCCCTGCGTCTCCACTGTCACCATCATTAACACCACCATCTTCCTCATTGTTGTTGTTTTGCAGGTCGACCAGCGCGTTTAGCTCATCAGAATCGGCGTTCACGCATTGCTGACTCACGTGCCAGTGGTGTTGCACGCGCGCCAGCTTGGCTGCGCCCGCCTGCAACTGCGCCAGCAAGTCTCCGACGTCACTCAGCGCTGTCACATGCCTGGCAACACTGGTGATCGACTCGAAACCGTCCTCGAACAAACTGTCCATGTTCATGTTGCTGAAAAACCAGTTGAAACAGAGCATCGTAAAAAGAAATCAACGAATATGAACGCCATATAGAAGTGGTTTCAAAGTGATTGCCACACGTCTCAAATTGTGATTTTCTAGCATACATAGCATTGCTAATTTACGATCGTGGTATACATATAAAAATTGTAAATATGTAATTACAGTTGTGTAATTACATATATATATCATGTCTTGCTTGTGTGAACGTGTCATACAGCAGAGAAGCGATAAATATGGAAGCAGGCGGTCCACCCTTCGGAGAATGTACGTAAATGTTCTGGTAAAGAATATGCAGATAAAACGCAGATACTATTTTTTAGCGAAAAATCCGAGTCGTGTTGTGTATTATCCAACTAGATTTTTGTTCACAAAATATTTACCAATTTGGAGAGCACACTACAATTTTGAAAATATGGTTGTGCGCCACACGGCTTGTATACGCTCACAATCGTAATTCTACTAAACATCTAGAACAAAATATACTGAAATCATCCTAATTTTATAAAACTTTTTCGTTAAAAATCTCTTTTAAGTTCATGTATGCTGAGAGAAGAGAAACAATTTGTTTTCGCGTAGATTGTGGAAACCTCCTGAAAATGCCATGATTGCTGGTTCTATTTTGGTTCATAACAGACAGTCACATGGTTTTTCTTCGACATTGTTTTAAATACAACAGTTTAGTTTGAGAAGTAAGGATTATACCGGGATGTATTTTCTTAAATATTTCTCTCTGCTATTGTGCACTTGCTAAGGACAATCTCTGTCGGCAGACGCTGTTTAATTGTCCGCCTTTTTGTCTTGGAGTTGTTCGAATTTCTTGTATGTCGTATGTATTTTTATTTGTTTTGTTACACATTGTCATAGCATCGCTGTGTTCAATCATTTTTACTTGTTATCCAAATGGTGATTGCTATGAAGAATTGCGTCTCGTTTCTTGCTTTCGCACTGTTTTTTCTCATTGCCGTGTGGTTGCACAGTTGTTACCATGTCGTGGCTGTTTGGACTCAAGAAGCCGGACGCTCCGCCCAATGTGCCTGCATCGTTGGAATCTCTGGCCACCCCGCTGTCGGACGCCGCTCAGCCGTCTTCAAACGACGCCGATCACAAGCGCAGTCAAATGGAATCCTACCGGTTTGACTCTTCGGCGCTGGAGCGTGCCGCTCAGGCCGCCAAAGATCTCGAGAGCTCAAGTGAGTTTCAACAGACAACATAGTTGTATACAGTACAGTACGTACAGTATACAGTTGGTCAAATTTAGCTGTTAATGTTGGTTAGTTAGGCGTTTCGGGGCTTTCGACCAGCGTAAAGTATTTGCTACAGGGTAACGTATTACAATGCTAACATATTTGGACATAAATATGTGCGCCACGTGTTTTTGCATTTGTCGTTGAAATTTCTTGTATTGCAAGGGCGTTTTTCAAATTATATCCTATTCATGCTCTCTCTATCTGCCGTGGTTCATTATAAACGACAAGGGACTTTTACAATGCTGGATATTCATATACTTGCCTTTCTACACCATATATTTCATTCATTAGTGAAAGAAAGTACGCTTGCGTTCACGTGCACACACACACGTGAATACTTTCCATCGTGCTCGATTACACTATCAATATCTTCACTACAATTCTATCCTGGTGGATTGTGATGTTACTAATGCGGCGTATGCAATATGCAATACTGAAAACTGAATCAGCGAGTGTTTGATGCATTGCACTCGATCGTATGTGCCTGATTAATTTTTTATAGTTATATCTGTCTCTGAATACCTTCGAAACACACCTAGCTCACGTTTCCATGTGGGTTTTAATTAAGGTATACTGAGGTATTTTGTTGTTCCAAGGTATTTTTTATTCCAGTTGGGTGCGGTAATGTATGTTCCGAGTGGGGTTGGCGACAAAAATAATCACTCCATGTTTTGAACATTGAAAAGTGAACATGTTTGAGCATGTTTTGACACCTCCGTCGTTTTAAAACACGACTCACAGAATATAAGGCCACGTTAATGCAAGCCTTGCTAACGAGTCGGCTTGTGCAATGAAAACTGAGAATATTGAAATGTGTATTCAATTATCTTATTGTGAAAGCACTTCAAGTGGATGTCAGTTGGATAATATTCGCGCATTTATAACACAGAACAATATATGTGACCATTACGTCTAGACTAATCACACATAACATTCATAAATCGGCGCCATATTATGTGGCTCGTTAAATTATTCGCCGTACACTTGCGTAATAGAACGGTACACAAGCAAATAACATGGTGGAAGAAGCGCAGTGTCAACAGTGCCACGTGCCAAGTCGTACGCACGATTTACTGTCTCAGTTTGGCTAGTCGTTGCGACAGTTCGTCTGGCTCGTTGGCGGCCGCAGTGGGGGTTGCACTCACACTACCGCTGGGGTCCTGCGACAGTTCCATGTTGAGCTCGAGCCCGGCCTCGTCGGCCACCTGGCACATGAGACGGTCCACATCCCCCTGCGGCACGTTGGTAGCCACTGTTTGACCCATGGCCGACTCCATTGTGCTGCTCTGCACGTCCAAATCCTCGAACTGTCGCTCGAATTTGTCCATCAGTGAAGATATTTTCTCCAGATTCATGGATCGCATTGCGCTGTCCATTGACTTCACCACGCCCCCCATCGATTGAGTTACATTTTTCGTGGTGACGGCCGTCTGCACTCGACTGGCCACCGCGTCCACTCTAGCAGACATTCGTAGGTAATTGAGCGCTTGCGATTTCTGTCGAATTGCGTTTTCAGCGTGAATTTTCGCACCTTCCATGTTGCCCTTCTGTATGGCCTTTTTCAGCTTGACTTTCTCTGCTTTTTCTTCTTTTTCACATTTCTTGGAATTCCTCACCATATCTTTGGCTGCAAATTTGAGATTGAACAAACATCTTTCCATGGCTGCCATTAGCAAAACTTACGCCGTATACGGCTATAAATTGTGAGAATATGGAAATTTTGAAATTATGCGGAATTATCGTAGAACTTTCCGTGTGACTCACGATACCTTGTGTATTTTTGTTTGTATGTGTTGCGCGCAACTTTTGTCTCTCAAGATGTAGGGCTGCCAATGATTTGTTAAATCAAGAGTATTCTGTTTTTGCGGTAAAAATCTTAAATGAATATTTTGATACATTATTTTAAATTTTATATAGTTATTTATCGTAGTATTTATCGCAGATTTTTCCATACAACTGTTGAAAATTGTTATTTTTGTATTTTGCAACTATGCCCTAATTCCAAACAAAATATCATGTAAGTAAATGTAATATGTTTAAATTCCTATATTTAATTGCGTTTTAATGTATTATTGTGGTAAGGCTTATGTGTTTAGTGCCGAATTATTCTGCTTATAATATGCCTTATTATTCATGCATTTTTTGTTACATCAGTATTATTCTGTATTATTTTGATTTATATAAGTCGGTAAATTAAATGCAAGTGCAGTTGTAATGAACTTATTGCTTTGTCAAATGTGAACAATGGAGGTCCACTAGAACATAGGTACAGCGTGTATGTTAAGCGCAATTAATGCGCACAAACACACAATTAATGCGCCATATGCATAACCAATGTACTGTTTCAGGAATTTTGGCTGCATTCAGCTTCAATTCAATGTAGATATTGCTATAATTAGAAGAAACAATAAATAATGGTACAGCAGACGCACAATCACAACACTTCAATAATTCACAAAACCTGAATCGCTCACTTTTAAAGATTCTCTGATCCACTGGTGAACTTCTCTCATGCTGCTCTTTACACTAGCAGCTACACATACGCGCAAACATCCACTCACACATACACCTATGAACACACACATACACGTACATGTAAATATCTTGCGCCAGTGGTGTATACAAGGACGTGGTAAGAAATAAACTGTTAATATTCAGTGACACGCCGTGTCCTCTCATACTCTCACTAGCTCTCTCACACTCTCTCTTGTCCACATACACACACACGACTACAATATAAGATTATTCAGCACCAACTGAGCCACGTATACTTATATAGAAATATGCGCGCTGTATAATCGTCTCTACATTCAACACAACAGTTATACAAGAGCCACACTGAAGTTATCTGGACACAAATGCAAACAGACACACACTCACACATACAAACAGACATACAAACTTGTACACTGGCTCTTAACCTGGGTTCAATTGAACCCCAGGAGTTCGGTGAGTCAGTTTTTCAGGGGTTCGGCGGTTTGGTTCACCCACTAGCGTATGATTGGTGACGTCAAGCTCTGCTTGGTCATCATTGGCTGCAGTTAATCACGCCACATCGCTTGGTCTTGATATCTGTGCTGCAAGTAACTCGGTCCACTCAGTAGTAGCCTACTTGTGTGACTGTCTTGATCGTACGTGAGTTGTGGTTTACTTGATACAATGAAGTGTTTGATGAATGACTGTATGTTACTTGTGTGGTTCAGTAGCTGCGATCAGGTGGCAAGTGGCTCCAGACAAGATGATTGTCTTTCTTAAATGAATGCATTGTGTGTGCGCGTGCAGAAAACGCGGCGGCCATCTTGGACATAACTCGCCAGCAGGAGGTGACCAAACAGCTGGAGCAGCAGGCTCGCATCAAAGAGTATGAGGCGCATGTGGAGCGAGCCGGCGAGGAGAGAGTACGGGCGCAGGCAGAGGAGAGGCGCAAGTTGTTGGCTGAAGAAACGAAGCAGCATCAGCAGCGCGCGCAATATCAGGATCAGCTGGCCAGGAAGCGGTGAATGTTTGACCTGCGTCATGATTGTATTGAGTTCCGCATCGTTGATATTCTCATTGCTCGTATATCATTTGATTTAATTAGTTTTTCTCTCGAAAATATTGCCTTGATATCAAATATAGGCTCCCTGATAAATATACCTTATGATTAACTATGTGTTGGTATAAATATAAAAAAGACTACGAAATATGGCCATTTTTAAGTGATATTATACGGAATTAATTATTTTGTTACTAAAATATGCTATAATTAGATAGGGCAATACTAAAAATACACATCGTCTAATAATCGAAATAATAATTAATTCACCGTCTAATAATTGAAATGTTCACCGCCAGAAATGGTTGTGAACCGCTTTTGTGGACATTCTGCATTATGTCTGTGCTGCGCATATTTCGTTGTTTGTATCATGGCTGATTTCACTGTTATTTTGTGTGTGTTGTTCAGCTCGGAGGATATGCTGGTGCAGCAGCAGAGAATGAACGAGGAAAATCTGCGCAAACAAGAAGAATCGGTGAAGAAGCAGGAAGCAATGAGAAAATGTACAACACAAGCCAAACACTGAACTTACAACGTCTCTCTTGAAATTATTCAAGAATTAAATTAAATTAGTTTTTCTTAAATTATTCAACAGACATATTAAGATGGAGCTCAGCTTAGACATAAATGCCAAACTAATTTGATTTCTTCACAATCAACTGGCAAACAAATATTAAACTATATTATTGAGAAATATTATTGAGAAATATCTCCATATCTTCTTGTATAGAATCGAATGTTAAAAATCCAGCCACTGTTATACAAGCTGGATATAATATTTAATTAATTATCCAGTGATTAATATTGTTTTCAATTAAACATCAGAATTTCATATCTGGAACTACGTGTGTTCTCATTGTGTGTGTATATATGTGTGTGTGTGTATGTATGTGTGTGTATGTATATGTGTGCTTGTGTGTGTGTGTATGTGTGTGTGTACGAAACAGCCACTGTGGAGTATGAGCTGGAGTTGCGACGCAAGTCTGACCTGGAGAAGATAGAGGTTGAGAGCCGGGCGAGAGCGCGGGCGGATCGTGAGAATCAGGACTTGAAACTGGAGCAGATCAGACTGAAAGCTGCCGAACATCGCACCACCATCATAGACTCCATCAAGTCAGCCAGCCACACAAACACTTTTCCAACCCTCTCATTTTCTCTAGAATTATCTACTTTACCAACTCTATTTCTCTCTGTACATCTTCTGAGCGCTTCCAGTACACATGGGGCCACCGCAAGATGGTAATAGTGCTTGCACTCTTCCCATGCCACTGGATTAGTATTATTGTAATTAATAATAATACTAATTGTCCATGCCGACTCCCTCATCCATTCATGTATTTTTCCCAGCTGAAAAGGATTTTACACAGTGTTATAAAGTGTGATCAAATAATGACTAGACAAGCACAGGGGTCCTTTCCTATCATTTACACGTTAATTTACGTTTTTCATCAAACTATTGCGCATATTGATACTTTATTAACATTGATATAATTCATGCCAGAATGAAGTTTGTTCTTTTCGATGAATACAACTTTGGCAAACTGAATTTTCCATAGCCTGAAATAGTTGTGGTCATTAAGCCCACCATGGAACATATGGAGTAGAATTTTGGATTAGATTATGGGCTTAATGGCGGGCACTACGGTGTGGACACGTGTATACACTCACACACATTGATGTGTGTGTGTGTGTGTCAGGACGGTGGGTTCTGTGTGCGGTGCTGGGGTGTCTGCACTGCTCAGTGACTGGGATAAGGTGATAGCGGCGGCGGGCGGCGTGTCATTACTGGCGCTCGGCGTTTACTCGGCGCGTGGCGGCGTCTCAGTGGCCACCAAATATGTCGGCAACAGAATCGGTGCGACAAACGTGCTTTCTGACCATCCGTTATGTTCATTACCTCATTTCACATTATTATTGTTATTATTATTTATTACAGTGGCAAGTCCAGTAGCATGGGGAAGAGTGCAAGTGCACTATTACCACCCTGTGTGGTGGCCCATCTGTACCCTTGAAGCGCCCAAAATTTGTTAGCTATATCTGTTGACTGTATTATGTGTGTGTGTGTTTGTCTTTTGTTCTATATTTCTGTATATATATGCATCTATGATTGTGTTGTCCTATGCAATGTGTGCAGTGTCTGTCTGTCTGTCTGTAAGTGCTTGTGTATTGGTGCTTACCATGTGTGTTTGTTTATCTATGTTATTTATATGTCCGTGTGTGTGTGAGCGTTTATGATAAGTTCTTGTTAAAGCGCGATATAAATGTCTTGATGTAATGTAATGTAATGTAATAATGTGTGACCAGGCAAGCCGTCGTTGGTTCGCGAAACATCTCGTGTTTCTCTGCTTGATCTTATGCGACATCCGTGGCGCTCTGCCAGCGTATTATGGCGCCGTCGTGTCGAGGGCGACGCCATGTCAGGCGTGGTTCTCGAGCCACAACTGGAACAAAGACTCAGGTGTTTTTGGCTACTTCACTGGCTTTCATTCTTTATCTAGTGTATGCGCCGTTTTCGGCATTCAGTTATCGCACCCTCAATGGATTATTGATAGCTATATGAACAAGATTAAAATACAAACAACATTCATTCATACAACTCAAGGCTCTTGCTAAGAGAAAAATTCGTATTCATAACGAATATATTTGGCTCAAAATTGCATTATTTTTGTCCGCACAGCACGGTAATTTTTTTTGGTAAATATTCTTGTAAACACAGACACATACACGTTAAAATGCACTTACAGTTTTTTTAATGGTTGTCTTTGCCGTGGCTTCACACAGGGATATTGCTATTACAACCAAGAACACGAAGCGCAATCGTGGTTTGTACCGAAACGTACTGATGTACGGTCCTCCGGGCACAGGCAAAACCCTGTTTGCCAAGGTCAGCCATCTTTTTTATCTCTTCTATATCTTTTGTATCCTCTGTTTCTTCATATTTCTTATCACACAATAATAATGAACAAACGTCTTGTTATTAGTATTTCACGATAAACAACTCGATGTTTATATGACTCAATGAATTAGTACGCAGGAATATAGTTGTATGTGTACGTGTATGATACATGTGTGTGTGTGTGTTTGTGTTTGGAACTGTATATTAGCGGTATAAATTAAATGCAGCCAAAACAAGATGTTCAGCTTTAATAATTGCATTTCCAGTGATTATTTAGTAATCTCATTTTATATATTTATTTTATTATTTTCTCACTATTATTATATGCTGTTAATTCGTATTTTACATTATTATTTGATTTTACTTTGTCACAAGTGTATATGCTTTTCAATTTATCATTTTAGTTCAGTATTTTTGTGGGTTTTTTGGTTTCTGTTTTCATTTTTGCTTTCATTGTCCCGACTAAACTCGTATTTCTCAAACTCTATCTTTAGGGCACTTCTGGTACATGGGGCCACCGCATGGGGATAATATTGCTTGCACTCTTCCCATGTCACTAGGTTTGTCTAATTAATAATAATAACAATAATTATAGGCTTGATCAGAAATCTAGCGCAATATATCAGCGATGAAGGAATTTAATGATCGTAGGCTGAGTCGAATGTTAACTGCGTCATATTAGCTGCTTGTGCTTGTGAAACAAGTGTGTACTCGTATTTTCATAGCAGCAGATATATATGTATGGGTGTGTGTTTATTGGGGAGTTAGAAGCTGGCACGGGCGTCTGGCATGGACTACGCAATATTGACGGGCGGCGACGTGGCTCCATTGGGCAGCGATGGTGTGACTGCCATTCATACCGTGTTCGACTGGGCCGAAACCTCTCGCAACGGTGAGCTTAGCAACCCAGCATCCTCACTGTTGAAGGCTAAAGGCATCAAGTGATAGGTGCTACACGGGAAGAAGTCGAAGCTTATGAACACACAGGTGTGTCCCGTGCAGCTCGCTGTCACCGCATAACCAACCCTCTCCACGCTATGACGCCACAAGGACGGAAGACGTATTAGAGAGGACCACCTCCCCAGAATGCATGTCACAACACATGACTGATATATGAAACCCATTTACTGCTGGGTGGACAGGGACTGTGGGATTATAGAATTCGTCCAATGAAATTGTGCCTCTGCCGGTATTTGAACCACAGACCTCCCGCTTGTGAGGCGGGTGAGCTGCCACTACACCACGCAGTCCAAATGGTTTGCGAGGAGTCGTGTTCTGTCACTGTGTAACAATTGCTGTGTACGTGCGTGTTGTTTTGTCTCTAAAATACAACTTCTATTTGAACAGTACCTCTAATATAACGCCACTACGAGGGAAGGCTTGAAAAATACAACGACATGCCGCTCAAGTAGAGGTTTTACTGTGTATTTATTCTGTTTTGCTGGCTATTTTCGCATTATAAGTTGGCAGGCGGGCAAGCTGTATTGTTTCCAGCGTTGTATAACGTCGAGTATGTCTGTCTGTCTGCTGTTGACTGCAGGTCTGATCTTGTTTGTCGACGAGGCCGACGCGTTTCTGCGCAAGCGCAGCTCGCAACAAATCAGCGAACAGCTACGGGCGGCTCTCAACGCCTTTCTCTACCGCACTGGCACTCAGTCAGCACGCGTCCAGCTTCTGCTCGCCTCCAACACTCCTGAACAGTTCGACTGGGCCGTAAATGATCGGCTGGACGAGATGGTGCCGTTCAGACTGCCGGGCCGCGACGAGCGACAGCGACTGGTGCGGCTCTATTTCCAGAAGTTTGTGCTAGAACCGGCCACTCAGGGCGCCAGGTGAATAAGACACACACACACACACACACACACACACATACACACACACACACATACACATACATATCTTACACACCTAATACACAAACACCTGAGACACAAACACACCTAACACGAGCACACTCACCTACACACATATACACACATATACACATAGACACTTAACGCACAAATAACGCCTAACACACACATACACACACACGTGTGTTTGTGTTGGTGTGTGTCGGTGTGTGCCTGAGAATAATATTTTACTTAGAATCAAATATATAGACACACACACACATAAACATCAACCAACTGGCGTAAAAACAATAATTAACAAAACAACAATAGATGTGTGTGTGTGTCTATATATATATATGTTTGTCTGTGTGCCTGTCTGTGTGTTCACTGCAGGCGACTGAAGGTGGACAAGTTTGACTACAGCGCCGTGGCGTCGCGTGTCGCCGAAATGACGGCCGGTTTGTCGGGCCGCGAGATCGCCAAGCTGGGCGTGTCGTGGCAGGCGGCCGCCTACGCCAGCGAGGACGGCGTTCTCACCGAGCAAATGGTCATTGAGCGCGCACACGACGCTGTCGCTCAAAACAGAAAGAAGGTGATTCATTGCCACGCGACTTGGGCACATTATTGGGCGCTTCCAGTACAGATGAGGCCACCGCACAGGGTGGAAACAGTGCCGGCGCACACTCTTCCCCCATGCTACTGGACTTGCCACTGCAATTAATGTTTGTTTTTGTTTTGTTTTTATTCACACCAACCAACAGGACGACATCCCAATTATAGGCGGAGTACACATAATACAATTCACGAAAGCGAATAGCAAATATAAGATTCTAAAACTTGGAAAAAAAGGTATATATATAAAGTCAATTTTAAAAACAGACTTTGCGAAGTGCAGAACGACTGACATTAAGGATGTCTATACCTGGCTGCATATTCACTAGCTTGTTGTAGTATAGAGGCAAGCGAGCGTGCCATATTCTACCAGTGACCACGGTGCGCGTTGGTGGTATATGCAGGGGGTCCCGGGGGCGCACACCTGGTCTTGGTACTCTCCATCCGACTCGTGACAGCAGCTGCGGAGAGTCGAGTCTGTTTTTCATTAAAGAATAAAGAAAAACTACTTGAAAATAAAACTACTTGTTGTCTATTGAAGACTGTTTGAGAATCGGAATTCACGTGACACTTTCGTTGAACTGCTTGCGATTATCGAGTTCACTTGTCTATCTTTGTGTGTGTGTGTGTGTGTGTGTGTGTGTGTGTGTATGCGTGAAGCAAATACAGGCATCTGAATTATATGACCGTGTGTGTTTTTCGTGTGTTTCAGATGGAATGGCTGAGCGATGAGGAACGTCGTGAAGACAAAAGCCAGTCCAGTGTTGCGCAAAGCTCACCCACGCCACAAACCGTATCTAATGATGCCAGATAGTGTATATGTGATATATTACCATCTTACCATTCTTACGAGGCGTTGCTCTTTTGATTGAGGTGTGTCTTGTAGTGTTGGTACGCGCGCTCAATAGATCTCCCCCTGGGCAAGTTACAGCGTCATGCTTACGTGAATGGGCATTTTTCACAATGTGAACACGTGTATCTGTGTCTGTGTGTCTTTATGTGGGCATATATTGATGAGGTGGATATGTGTGCATGTTGCCGTTGTTGGTTTGTCAATATAGAACGGTGTGGTTTATTTTCATTGCTGTTTATTTCCTTATTTTCCTAAAAAATTGAAATTTCTTAGACTGATATTGGTAAATAATTAATGAAATTTTATATGACCCGTATCTGCATTTGAAGTGATCAAAGTTTTCATTTATACGATATGTTTATGAAATGCTCCCTGTAATTTGGTACATTTTGGGATTTTTTCCACCGAAAACTGGCAGCATTGTGAGCCTAATTTTGTGAGAAAATTAAGACCATATATATAAGACAGTATGATCAAATACACATTAATTATATGCACAATGAAAAATTTACGCATTACTTGAGATAATACGTGAATATTTTTATTTTGTCTTTTAAAGCCGCGATCACGTGATTGGCACAGTTTCATTTATCATCTGGCAGCCTTACTCGATTAATATTGGATGCACTGTTTTGGTTTGTTTTCTTGCGTTTTTCGGATTAACGATGTGCATGCTTTTGGGATTTATTTGGTTTTTATCAAACACTCTTCTGTTAGTGCCTGTATTGCGTTTCCGAGTCTATTGACTAGAGATAGTCCAGTTCTTTACTAAAATAACTCCGCGTATCATCGGTTTTACTGCTGTATTTGATAATTGATATTTTGATGATTAATTTTTATCCTTTTTTATACATAGGATTTGTCATGTAAGCGATATTTTACCGGTGCGTGAGGCCAAACAAGGTAAAAACCGAGGTTGTAAGGTGGTATTTGCGGGGGAAATGTTCAGTAGTTCTTTTGGCAGCTCGGACAACGGTCAAATTTACTGGTGGAAATCATCGCGCGTGCCACAAAAATTGCCGGTATCATGATACTGATTCTATCCGGCTCCAAATTGTAAGGTTCAAAATATTCGCCAATTTGAAAGGAGTCAATTATAAGGGAAACTTTGAGAATTTTTGCAGGTGTTTTACCGTGTTTCTGGCCTTTGAGAGAAGTCGGGTAGCATGGCAGAAATCAACACACACCTGAAAATCGCAGTTTTTTACCGGCTTGTGTATATTTGAATACAAATTTTTGTTTGTTGATCATTGCAGAGCTGGAAGTAGGCATGAAGGACTGGTTGTTCAATATCAAAGACGGTTATCTGGAAGGCCTCTGCCGCGGCTTCAAAAATGGCATCCTCAAAACTCATGACTATTACAACCTGGTACAATGTGAAACTCTGGACGGTGAGATATACCACTAGCTGGCTTGCCAATTAAATTATTTATTCGTCTGCTCATTTCATAGCTGTACACTGAATTTCATCCACTCAGTTCTGTGCGAAATTGTACTGCCAAAGAGATTATCATCAAGATATTAAACAATACGACATTATACAATCACAAACATATTCTATCAGGCAATTACTTTTCAACAGACAATTATCACCAATCTAAAAACTAGACAAATTCACGGAAATAATTCCACAACAGAAACAGGACATCTGTCTTGATGCGAGCCGCAAATTTGTGTGTGTGTGTGTGTCGTGTGGATCAGTGCGGTGTCAGAGACGTCAGAGATAAATCCGCCCTGCCGCCAAACGTATGCGTGTGTTTGTGTGTGTACTATTATTAATCTGCTTACTATTGTGTGTGTGTGTGTGTGTGTGTGTGTGTGTGAGTAATATGAATGTTTGTGTACATGTATGTGTGTCAATGTTTGTTCGAAACCGCATTGTATTTGTACTATAAACTGCGCACGTCTGAGACATATTGAGTGTAGAGATTGCGCAATAAACGACACCACGGACACGACTCCATTGACGCGTTTAAATAAATGACAAATGTGTGTGTGTGTCATGTGTGTTTGCTGCTAGACTTGAAATTGCACCTGCAAAGCACTGATTACGGCGGTTTTTTATCGAACGAGGCCGGGCCGCTGACTGTGAGCACCATAGACGACCGGCTGCGCGACAAGCTGGTGTCGGAAGTGCAGCATATTCGCAACCACTCTGTCGAACCGCTGTCCACGTTCATCGACTACATCACGTCAGTTTGAGCTGTTTTCTTGTGCCCGGCGGCGCGGCAAACTTCATCCGCAAGCATTGCTTCTCTGTGTGTGTTTATTGTGTGTGTGTGTGTGTGTGTTTTGTTTCTATTTGTGTGTGTCTGTGCTTGTGTGTATGTCTTTCTTTGTGTTTCTTTGTGTATGCATTCTTTGTGTATTTGCTGTGTGTGTGTACGTGTGTTTGTCTGTGTGTGTATGTTTGTTTCGATTTTTGTGTGTCTGTGTTTGTTTATTGTGTGTGTGTGTGTATGTATGTACGTGCGTGTGTTTGTGTGTATGTGTGTTTGTTTCTATTTGTGTGTGTCTGTGCTTGTGTGTATGTGTTTGTTTGTGTATGTGTTGTGTGTGTCTGTGTTTGTTTGTGTCGGTGTATGTGTGGTTCTCTGTGTGCATGTGTGTACATGACAAGTTGTGTGTATGTGTATGTGTGTGTGTTTGCAGTTACGGCTACATGATAGACAACATAATTCTGCTGATCACCGGCACACTGCATCAGAGACCGCTGGCCGAACTGATACCCAAATGTCACCCGCTCGGCAGCTTCGAGCAAATGGAGGCCATCCACGTGGCAGCCAACCCGGCCGAGCTCTACAGTGCTGTACTGGTCGACACACCGCTCGGTGCTCACTCACTGCTCACTGTGTGCTCACTGCTCACTCAGTCTGTGCTCACTCACTGTGTGCTCACTGCTCACTCACTCTGTGCTCATTCTGTGTGCTGTGTACTCATTCAATATTCACTCCTTACTGTGTATGCTCACTTGCTCATTTGCTTTGTGCTCACTGCTTAGTCATTGTGTGCTCCCTGCTCACTTGGTCTGTGCTCACTGCTCACTTGATCTGTGCTCAATACTCACTGTATGCTCACTGATTACTGTGCTCACTTACTGATCACAATGTGCTCACTTACTGCTCACCGTGTGCTCATTCACCGCACGCCGTGTGATCACTCACTGCTCATTTGATCTGTGCTCACTTGCTCACGCACTGTGTGCTCACTGCTGTCTGTTGTGTCATGTGGCTGGGTTTGTGCGGCTGCCATTTTCAACTGTCTAACTAGATCTAACTAGTGGTGCGCGACTGTGTGGGAAATTCCCCACTGGTGGGAATTGGAGGCGTTGGCAAGTGGGAATTAAATGTCAAACAGAACGATAAATGTGTGTGTGTGTGTGTTTTTGTTAATTCAAATGCGTTCATTTTTGTTTCTATAGTAACTTCCTGACATTTAATTGCGCATGAACAAATAAGTTTATTGTATTTGTCAGCGCTGTTGTTGTTGTGGAAAATGAAGAGCTGGCTCGTATTATGAAGTGGAGAATCAGTGAGGAAAAAAGGTTACAAATCGCTGTTATATATCATGTTGTGTTTTTGTGTGTTGCAGCTCCATTTTTCGTTGATTGCATTTCGGAGCAAGATCTGGACGAGATGAACATCGAGATTATTCGCAACACGCTGTACAAGGCCTATCTGGAGGCGTTCTACCAGTTC
>OU696572.1:11906375-11931375 GCA_916048095.2 Sacculina carcini | reverse complement strand
TTTAGGAGTTTTGAAGAGCTGGCTCAAGTGGGCAATCACAGAAAAAAGGTTACGTATTACTGATACATAGTAATATTTTCACTATTAAGCTTATTCAGCCTCTCATCAGAATTTACCGTGTGATACACTGTTGATTTATCAATATATATTTATTTGTTTAGTATCCGTAAATTTTAAATGCCATTGCCATTTATTGTTAATTGCTTATCACGGGTGTTAATTGCTTGTTAATTGTCAGAGTTCATGAGTTGCCATGGCAACGCAGCGAAACATGGAAAACTGGAGTTCTTAGAGGGAGAAGGAAAAATTCGGGGAACGGAAGGAGTGTTGCAAGTGTTGTTTTATTGTTAACTGTTTTTATAACAAAACGCCACAGTTAAACTCGCTGCTTCGTTTCTGCATTTTGTGATTTCAGTGCGCAACGATGACCATCTCTCGTCAGGCGTTTGTAAATTTGCACCTGAGACTTCTCACTGAAGAACACCAATTTGAAGAAGATCAAAACTCGGAAATTCTCAAGTGTTCTCCCAGTGAACTGGAAGAAGTTGGCCTTATCCTGACCAAACTGGTCGTTGATGACGTCAAAGTAGTGGGCATTTTCAATCGCAGTTTGGTAACATTTGTCTCTGCTGACAAAACAAATCTTCCCTCGCAGCACAAGTTTAGGGCTGGCGATTTTGCCAGTCTCTTTTACAAAGATAGTCAGCATGCATTTCTTGTAGGAGTGGTTGAGTCCGTATTTGCGAAATCGATATGCGTGTCACTGAGAAATGGCGATTTCCAGAAGGAACATTCGTCGTTGACATTCCAGCTTACCAAGGCGCTCCACGGGAATGTCACACACAATCGTCTGACAGGAGCTCTGAACAGTCTGGCTACCAGCGACCAGGTTTTTGTGTTGTTTGGAGAACGCACATTGCCGGAGCCTCTGCCTGCTATGCCGGCCGCTCTCACTGATCGCGTGTCTGGCGAGCTGGTGGTGTTCAATCAGAAGCTGGACGACGGACAGAGGGCAGCCGTGCGATTCTGTCTGCTGCAGACCAGCCTGACCGTCTTGCATGGCCCGCCGGGCACCGGCAAAACAACCACCGTCGTTGAATTGATTCGTCAGCATGTGAAGTTGGGAGATCGCATTCTGGTGTGCGCGCCGTCCAACACGGCGGTGGACAACATTCTCGCGCATCTGGTTAAGTGCGGCGGTCGGGCTATTTCGGCAGTGCGACTCGGTCATCCGTCGCGCATTGCTGCGTCGCTGCGGCGTTACTCGCTCGATGCCAGAGTGGCCGCTCATCCGGACGCACAGCTACTGCGCGACATACAGACGGAGCTGTCGACCGCCAACCGAGTGCTGCGCGAACATCTGCATGCAGACATGAAGCGCATTTCGTTGTCAATCACCAAAGACGTGCTTGAACACAGCAACGTCGTGCTGAGTACACTGACCGGTGCGTCAGATCGAGGGCCCCTACGGCGAGTGAAGGACTATTACTTCCAACTGGTGGTCATTGATGAGTGTGCCCAGGTGGTGGACTTGCTCTCTTCTTGCTCTCTTCTTGCTATGTATCATACGATAGCAGAGTATCAGTGTCGTGTACTTTCATTGAAATATTGGCTTTTAGTAACCTTTTCCAGTCAGCAGTCAGTTCTTGCAACCCCTGTATTCTTATTTCTGTATTCTTGATAGCCACATGAGATATAATTACAAACGGCGTAATTTTACTTCTATTCAACATTTATTCATACAGTTTAAAGTTCTTTTAACATTCCTCCATTCTTCCAGGAGAAACTATAAATGAAAGCATACATTGTTTTTAATTATTCACAAGTATCATCGCACCACTTAGGAACCAGGCTAGCACCTCTACGGGTGCGAGAAACCCCGGTTATGAACCCCTGCTGTGTGTGGTGTCTTGGAAAGCATTGTTGGAGAACATGATTACCTTGTCTTTTATTGTTATAAGATATGTTGTATTTTGTGATTGTGTCATGTGTTGTTGATTGTGCCATGTGTTGTTGATTATGTCATGTGTTGTTGATTGTGTCATGTGTTGTTGATTGTGTCATGTGTTGTTGATTGTGTCATGTGTTGTTGATTGTGTCATGTGTTGTGTTGTTGATTGTGTCATGTGTTGTTGATTATGTCATGTGTTGTTGATTGTGTCATGTGTTATTGATTGTGTCATGTGTTGTTGATTGTGTCATGTGTTATTGATTATGTCATGTGTTGTTGATTATGTCATGTGTTGTTGATTGTGTCATGTGTTGTTGATTATGTCATGTGTTGTTGATTATGTCATGTGTTGTTGATTATGTCATGTGTTGTTGATTGTGTCATGTGTTGTTGATTATGTCATGTTTTGTTGATTGTATCATGTGTTGTTGATTGTATCATGTGTTGTTGATTGTGTCATGTGTTGTTGATTATGTCATGTGTTGTTGATTGTGTCATGTGTTGTTGATTATGTCATGTGTTGTTGATTGTGTCATGTGTTGTTGATTGTGTCATGTGTTGTTGATTATGTCATGTGTTGTTGATTGTGTTATGTGTTGTTGATTGTGTCATGTGTTATTGATTGTGTCATGTGTTGTTGATTATGTCATGTGTTGTTGATTGTGTTATGTGTTGTTGATTGTGTCATGTGTTATTGATTGTGTCATGTTTTGTTGATTATGTCATATGTTGATTATGTCATGTGTTGTTGATTATGTCATATGTTGATTGTGTCATGTGTTGTGTTGTTGATTGTGTCATGTGTTGTTGATTATGTCATATGTTGATTGTGTCATGTGTTGTTGATTATGTCATGTGTTGTTGATTGTGTCATGTGTTGTTGATTATGTCATGTGTTGTTGATTGTGTTATGTGTTGTTGATTATGTCATGTGTTGTTGATTGTGTCATGTGTTGTTGATTGTGTTATGTGTTGTTGATTATGTCATGTGTTGTTGATTGTGTCATGTGTTGTTGATTGTGTCATGTGTTGTTGATTGTGTTATGTGTTGTTGATTGTGTCATGTGTTGTTGATTATGTCATGTGTTGTTGATTGTGTTATGTGTTGTTGATTGTGTTATGTGTTGTTGATTATGTCATGTGTTGTTGATTATGTCATGTGTTGTTGATTGTGTCATGTGTTGTTGATTGTGTTATGTGTTGTTGATTGTGTTATGTGTTATTGATTGTGTCATGTGTTATTGATTGTGTCATGTGTTGTTGATTGTGTCATGTGTTGTTGATTGTGTCTTGTGTTGTTGATTGTGTCATGTGTTGTTGATTGTGTCATGTGTTGTTGATTGTGTCATGTGTTGTTGATTATGTCATATGTTGATTATGTCATATGTTGATTGTGTCATGTGTTGTGTTGTTGATTGTGTCATGTGTTGTTGATTATGTCATGTGTTGTTGATTGTGTCATGTGTTGTTGATTATGTCATGTGTTGTTGATTGTGTCATGTGTTGTTGATTGTGTCATGTGTTGTTGATTATGTCATGTGTTGTTGATTGTGTTATGTGTTGTTGATTGTGTCATGTGTTATTGATTGTGTCATGTGTTGTTGATTATGTCATGTGTTGTTGATTGTGTTATGTGTTGTTGATTGTGTCATGTGTTATTGATTGTGTCATGTTTTGTTGATTATGTCATATGTTGATTATGTCATGTGTTGTTGATTATGTCATATGTTGATTGTGTCATGTGTTGTGTTGTTGATTGTGTCATGTGTTGTTGATTATGTCATATGTTGATTGTGTCATGTGTTGTTGATTATGTCATGTGTTGTTGATTGTGTCATGTGTTGTTGATTATGTCATGTGTTGTTGATTGTGTTATGTGTTGTTGATTATGTCATGTGTTGTTGATTGTGTCATGTGTTGTTGATTGTGTTATGTGTTGTTGATTATGTCATGTGTTGTTGATTGTGTCATGTGTTGTTGATTGTGTCATGTGTTGTTGATTGTGTTATGTGTTGTTGATTGTGTCATGTGTTGTTGATTATGTCATGTGTTGTTGATTGTGTTATGTGTTGTTGATTGTGTTATGTGTTGTTGATTATGTCATGTGTTGTTGATTATGTCATGTGTTGTTGATTGTGTCATGTGTTGTTGATTGTGTCATGTGTTGTTGATTATGTCATATGTTGATTATGTCATATGTTGATTGTGTCATGTGTTGTGTTGTTGATTGTGTCATGTGTTGTGTTGTTGATTGTGTCATGTGTTGTTGATTGTGTTATGTGTTGTTGATTATGTCATGTGTTGTTGATTGTGTCATGTGTTGTTGATTGTGTTATGTGTTGTTGATTATGTCATGTGTTGTTGATTGTGTCATGTGTTGTTGATTGTGTCATGTGTTGTTGATTATGTCATATGTTGATTGTGTCATGTGTTGTGTTGTTGATTGTGTCATGTGTTGTTGATTGTGTTATGTGTTGTTGATTATGTCATGTGTTGTTGATTGTGTCATGTGTTGTTGATTGTGTCATGTGTTGTTGATTGTGTTATGTGTTGTTGATTGTGTTATGTGTTATTGATTGTGTCATGTGTTATTGATTGTGTCATGTGTTGTTGATTGTGTCATGTGTTGTTGATTGTGTCTTGTGTTGTTGATTGTGTCATGTGTTGTTGATTGTGTCATGTGTTGTTGATTGTGTCATGTGTTGTTGATTATGTCATATGTTGATTATGTCATATGTTGATTGTGTCATGTGTTGTGTTGTTGATTGTGTCATGTGTTGTTGATTATGTTATGTGTTGTTTATTGTGTTATGTGTTGTTGATTGTGTTATGTGTTGTTGATTATGTTATGTGTTGTTTATTGTGTCATGTGTTGTTGATTGTGTCATGTGTTGTTGATTGTGTTATGTGTTGTTGATTGTGTCATGTGTTGTTGATTATGTCATATGTTGATTATGTCATGTGTTGTTGATTATGTCATGTGTTGTTGATTGTGTCATGTGTTGTTGATTATGTCATGTGATGTTGATTATGCCATGTGTTGTGTTGTTGATTATGTCATGTGTTGTTGATTATGTTATGTGTTGTTTATTGTGTTATGTGTTGTTGATTGTGTTATGTGTTGTTGATTATGTTATGTGTTGTTTATTGTGTCATGCGTTATTGATTATGTCATGTGTTGTTGATTGTGTCATGCGTTATTGATTATGTCATGTGTTGTTGATTATGTCATGTGTTGTTGATTGTGTCATGTGTTGTTGATTATGTCATGTGTTGTTGATTATGTCATGTGTTGTTGATTATGTCATGCGTTGTTGATTATGTCATGTGTTGTTGATTGTGTCATGTGTTGTTGATTGTGTTATGTGTTGTTGATTATGTTATGTGTTGTTGATTGTGTCATGTGTTGTTGATTATGTCATGTGTTGTTGATTGTGTTATGTGTTGTTGATTATGTCATGTGTTGTTGATTGTGTCATGTGTTGTTGATTGTGTCATGTGTTATTGATTATGTCATGTGTTGTTGATTGTGTCATGTGTTGTTGATTATGTCACGTGTTTTGTTATTATGTCATGTGTTGTTGATTGTGTCATGTGTTGTTGATTGTGTCATGTGTTGTTGATTATGTCATATGTTGATTGTGTCATGTGTTGTTGATTGTGTCATGTGTTGTTGATTATGTCATGCGTTATTGATTATGTCATGTGTTGTTGATTATGTCATGTGTTATTGATTATGTCATGTGTTGTTGATTATGTCATGTGTTGTTGATTGTGTCATGTGTTGTTGATTATGTCATGTGTTGTTGATTATGTCATGTGATGTTGATTATGCCATGTGTTGTGTTGTTGATTATGTCATGTGTTGTTGATTGTGTCATGTGTTGTTGATTATGTCATGTGTTGTTGATTGTGTCATGTGTTGTTGATTGTGTCATGTGTTGTTGATTATGTCATGCGTTATTGATTATGTCATGTGTTGTTGATTATGTCATGTGTTGTTGATTATGTCATGTGATGTTGATTATGCCATGTGTTGTGTTGTTGATTATGTCATGTGTTGTTGATTGTGTCATGTGTTGTTGATTATGTCATGTGTTGTGTTGTTGATTATGTTGTGTTTCTGTTAGTCGGTTGAGGCGGCGTGCTGGTTGGCGGTGCCTCGTGCCAGCAAGCTGCTCATATCAGGAGATCATAGGCAGCTGCCTGCCACCATCATGAACCGTGGGTGTGAGGAGGCTGGACTCGGCGTGTCGCTGATGGAGCGTTGTGTCGAGTTGTTTGGCGACGCTGTTACCTGCACGTTGACCACACAGTATCGCATGAACGCCGCCATTCAAAACTGGCCTTCGCAACAAATGTACCACTCAAAACTGCAGCCGGCACAGTCTGTTGCTTCACACAAGTCAGTGGTGTCTCTCTGTGTGTGTACATGTACACACGCACACACACACGCCTGTTTATGTTTGTGCTCCATACTGATGAACTCACAAATGGCGTTGTGTTCAATTCGGCGGCCTTCAATGGTGTTTACAACCAGCACGTCAGTCGCGTTTGTTCATGGGCTAAATGGGAGATTTATCTCGCAGTTAAGCATTGTTAATGTCAATGTTGTCAAGTTAATGTTTGAAATGTGTTTGTGTTCGTGTTTTGGCAATACATATTTGAACTTGAAAACTCATAGATAACCACCGATTTCAGGGATTTGGGTTTCGCTTGAGTTATGCATGGGCTCAAATGAGTTTAACACATGTACTAATCTCGTATTCCTCAAACTTTGTACATCTTTTTGGACGCTGGCGGTACATCAGGGGCCACCGCAGGGTGATAATAGTGCCTGTACTCTTCCCATGTCATTGGACTTGCGGGTAATTAATAATGAATAATTATAAGAGAGGATGGTGGTGAAGTGAGATGATTGTCTGCTGTTGTGTTGCAGGTTGCACGAATTATCATCGGTGAGTTGCACTGACGACACGACGTGCGTGTTGTTGCATATTGACACTGCCGGCTGTGATTTGCTCGAAGAAGGAGAATGCGTCGACGTGGAGCGATTTCCCCGGCGTCAGCCAGGCGCCGGCGGCTTACTGCGGCGATCTCACGGCAATCCTGGCGAGGCGGACATAGTGGCGGCCCATGTGGCTTCACTGGTCAAGGCTGGAGTGGCGGTGTGTGACGTGGGTGTCATCACGCCTTACAGTCGGCAAGCGGCGTTGATCACTGCCAGACTGCGTGAACGGGACGCTTTGGAAGCAGTCGAGGTGAATTCTGTCGACGGGTTTCAGGGCCGCGAGAAGGAGGCTATCGTCGTGTCGCTGGTGCGCTCCAACACGCGTGCCGAGGTCGGCTTTCTGCGCGAGCGACGGCGCATCAACGTGGCGGTGACGCGCGCCCGCCGTCACCTGGCAGTAGTGGCCGACTCAGAAACGGTGGGTCGTGACCAGTTCATCGGCTCGTTGCTCGAGTATATTAGCAGCGAGGGCGAGGTGCGCTCTGCCGCCGATTATGAGCGTCACATTGGCAGTGTCTCCGTAACCAAGCCGGCATCCACAAGTACAAACAAGCCGGCCGCAAAGAAAAACGCCAAGAAAAAGACAAGAGTGGTCACAGCCAGCAAGGCAGCTTGTGACAAGAACAAGCCTCATGTACATCATGAACGGCCGAAGTTGGCAGCGGCTGGTGATAGCGAACAAAACGGCGCCGAACAGAGTGGTGATTCCCCAGCACAACTCGGGCCAGAAGAAGACGACGTTGTGGCGAGACTGAGCGAAGTGATAGATGAGTTCCACGTGAGCGACCGCGCTCAAATGCAGCTGTCGCAATTGAACGCATTCGAGCGCTTGCAAGTGCACCAGTTGTGTGAACAGCGTGGTCTGAATCATGCGAGCAGTTGGTACGCGGGCTGCCGTACTCTATGCGTCAGCAAGAATACTGGCGACAAAGAGAAGCAGCTGAACGATGTTGCCTCCTCCTCCTCATCTTGCTCCGACGCCAAAACCACTGCCGGCGCTCAATATCAGCTGTGTAGCACGTGCAACAATGAGGTGCCGAAAAACAACATGCACCTGCACAAGCTGCGCTGTCTGAACAAGCCGTGTGTTGTCAATGAGAACCGCGGACGCGCACAGAAGAGCGGAAAACGCGAAGTCAAGAAGTCGAGCGTTGCTCGAGGTTGTGCGGATGGAGCTAATGATGATGACGCCGTGCTCGAGGCAATGTTGCAATCAACGCGACGTTGCAACTACTACACATGTCGTATGTCGGACAGTAGCGCGCTGTTGCTGCAATGTTGCACTTATTGCAAGTTGACATTCTGTTTGCGGCACAGTTTGGCCGAAGATCACGGTTGTGGAGCAGCCGCGCGTCGTACAGCCAGAGCCTCTCGTAGTACAGCTTCCAACAGCCAAGCGTCTCAACGTCCGCCACACGTACATTCACACTTGAGACGCAAACTCACCACCAAAATTGACTCCCTGCAGTCGTCGCGAGCCAGAACCGCCCGCGAAGAGAACCATTAACGTGCTGTTATCGTTGACAAGTCTAGATTTCTCCACCGTACAGAGATATATCACATTGTGTTGTGTTTGCCAGTTTTATACCATAAAGTCTGATGCATATTTATATCATTTGTATTATTGCCCTCTAATATCCTATGAGACGACACACACGCACACATGCACTGAAATAATGCACGAATTCTGCCTATTCCACAAGCGTGGGCGGTCAATCGTTCGTGCGACAATTAAATCATGACCAAACTAGCTAAATCGACCAGCCACACACACACGCACACAGCGAGCTAATGGTGGGCTAAAACTATGATGCAGCACAACAATTGTGAACGAGACCTCACACACATATAAGTGAATGATGGAAGGTGAATGCAATGAATAGATGTATGGTGAAAACGTGCTAGACACAGGTGTACATGCATGCACACACACACACAATTGTAGCTAGTTAGTGGGCAATTGAAGTGTAGTTTAGCTGGTGAACAGGCAGTCTATCATTAATACTATTACTCGACGATACAGCATTACACACACACACATTTGCGAATGGTAGTGATACTATAGTGACACAATCACTGTCACTCGGGCACGCCGTACACGACGCCCGCCGACGCCATCATGGTGGACACGGCGTCGGCACGCGCTTGCTGCACCGCCTCACACAGCGAACTGTTGGCCAGCCAGCGAGTGAGCACGTGATCAGTGAAGCGATCGAGCTGTACGTCGGTGACGGGCCAGAGGAAGCCGAGCAATCGCCGGCAGCCGGCCGTGGCGTAGTTGAGAGCGTTGCCGTGTGGCTCGCCGTTGATTGCGGCGTTCACCAGCTGTCCACTGCCGCAGCCAAACAGCAGCGCCGTCGCGGAACAGTGCAGCGAACGCAGCAGCTCGCCGGGCAGGTAGCGAGAGCCGCTTCCGTGGCCCATATAGGCGAGGAGTTGGCCGTGAGATAGCGTGGAAGCCAAGCGCCGGGGAGAAGGAGCACGTCCCACCACGCCTTGCCAATCAGTGCTAGATAGCAGCGGACGGAGACGACGTTCAGTACGCTGTAGATCGCCGGCCGGATTCAGGACGTACAATCTCTGGTCTTTGCTATCTTTGCTGCTACTGGTGGAGTCCTCGGTTGATTGCTGAGGCACAGAGGACGGCGGTTGTGTCAGCAACAGATGCAGTACACTGAGGCACGGCACTCGACTAACTGTGCCTTCACTGAGCGGCCATACACACTCCCACGGGTACTTTTGCACGGCCGCGTCCAACACCAGAATGACATGATGCCGCCTCGGCTGCTGCTCATGCTGTTGATGTCTCTTGCTCAGCCAGTCTGCCAACGCGCGACAGTCGGCATGACGCACTGACACGCGCAAAATGCAGCCAACTGCAGCGCGCACGTGCCCGTTGTCTCGCGGCACACAGGCAGCTAGCAGAGCCAGGTGTCGCTTCTGTATGTGGCTGAGAGTCTGCTGTATCGCCGGCATTGCGTCGTTGGTGTCCTGGGCGTCTTGGGAGTCGGTGGAGACTGGTTCTCCGGCCATCAAATAGCTGCGCCATCCCAGCCAGCCTGTTTGCATGCTGGTTATAAGCCGGCGCAGTCGTGCATCGAGACGTGCCCGCTCGGCGTGCCAACTGGAGGCTCGACGCATCGACGACACGTTGTCGGCCATTATCGAGTCGAACTCGTGTGAGAATGAGACACAGCCTCCGCTGAAATTAGGCGCTGGCAGGTGCGCTACCAGAGGAGTCTGCTGCGAGCTACCACCGCCTCCACTGATCCTAGCCACCAGCAGAGAGGGAGTGTCGTTGCGATTATTGCTGGCAGCGGTGGCGAGCTGGGGCCGAGCCGTTACTTGCAGCACAACACAGTGCCGCGGCAGCAGACTGGCTAACTGGAGCAAATGAGCGCGTCCCGGCGTATCTCTACTCCACTCGGACAAGAGACTGCGCCGCGCCGTGACAAACTGCAGCCAGCGATGCTCGTCAGGCGTGCCGGCATCAGCGGTCGGCGGAGATTGTCGCTTCATGCTGCGTTCAGCCAACTGCGTGGCGCTCTTGATGATCATGTTTTGTCGCAGGCAGTCGGCGTGACACTGAGCCAGCAGAAAGACGGCCTCGTGGTGGTCGCCGCGACGACACGCCTCCACTGCCAGACGCACACTGGCAACCTTGCTGAACGGTCCGCTCATGTGGCCCTGACGCAGTGATCTCAAGTGCGCCAACTTTTGTACGTCCACATCGCCCGTCAGAAGTTGTTTCAAGTGAACGTGCTCGTTTTCTTTGTCCACGTGCACTCGCTGCAACACCGCCGCTAACTCGTCTTCGCACATGTCCACACTGCTGTGTAACGACGGCAAACAACACTGCGATTAATATAGCGAACTTTATAGACACACGCGCGACAGTACAAAACAATGACACTACAAACGGAAAAATGATAAGAGAGTAAAAGTACAGTACAGACTAACAGTACAGTAAGAGAGCACAGTACAGACTGACAGCACAAAAAACATCATAAATCCAAAAACACTAAGAATACTAGGTAAAAAACTGAGGTGCAAACCAACCATAAACAAACAATCGAGCTGATTTGAAAACACACTTGGAATGCATTTGTTGAAATATCAAGACGTTTGTGTTCTTAGTAAAACGTACGCCAAAGACGTCGTCTGAGATTCATATCCAAAAAATTTGAAAAATACATTGTTAGGGATATTTTGCCATGGTAATTGAGCAACACCAATAATGTTATTTATTCATACGTTTGTGTGAATTATATATTTATATAATAATTTGTGTGAATACGCCGCACTTATTGCGATCTCGAACTATTCTCTCTCGGCAATATTGTTTTATTATCGGCTGTGGTTTTTGCTGATTTTTGGCGAAATTCGGTGAATTTATCGGCTATGTCGCAGCAGTATATTAGGGACGACAATGGTGTGTTTTCAATGACATCTCTTCAGTCTTGGCAATGTGATTTCAGTGTGGATTAGTCGCTCAATAAATTTATTTGCACAGCAACAGTGCGTTTGCTGCTGTGTCTATTTGACATAGGCACGCAGACGTTATCATTGGTAGAAGATGAAAGTTAAAAAAAGTCATTATGAGAAGAACATGCGACACAAAACCACTCGCGATAAGGCAATAATGATTGTCGTAACGCGTTTTATGCTGTAACGCGATCATATATGCAGTATTCTCTGTCGGATTACTGACAAAATACAATTTTCACTCAGGAATGCAATGAATGTATACATATTAATACACAGAATACAATGCACACACGTGCATATGGCGTGTATATTGTACAGGTGATGTATTTATACCGAGTTCTCGACGACCAGATGGCTCGCTACGCAAGCCGATTAAGGTTCGCGACGGATATATTCCTCAGGATGAGATGCCTGTGTGAGTACGCCACGTTCTATGCTGTTTTTTTTTCGAACAGATCATGCAATAGAGAGTATCAGGGCTAGGTTTGCATGGCGGAATGTGTATGCAACATGATATATGTGTGTCAATCGGTGTTTGGACAGTTCTTATTTTCATGCTAGATTTATTTGAGTGATTTTTATACCAGACTATCTAGATTTAGGGCGCTATATTAATTTTTACTTGTTTTATATTCATATACTTATATACTTATGTGCCTACTTATTTATTGTGTACTCTATTCCATGTATGTACTTATGTAATGTGTACTCACCTATTAGTTATATGTACTCATCTATTTGTTTATCACAGGAGATGAGCTGTACTGTCCTGTCTCCAACCCACCCTCTAGTAACCTATCTTCCCTGAAAATCCCAGTAGTTCACACTATCTAATATATTTTAATCTCCCTGTGTGCTGTTAACTCCTAACTTAATATCCTCCCCGTACTGATTCCAGACATCAACACACACCTGTATATGAGAAACTATACTATAGCATGTATGTGTATGTATGTGTGTGTGTCAGTTACGAGAGTCGTGGTAGACAGTTTCAGCGCAGCAAGCCGGATCATCCTGTAGGCCTGGCTCCCGATGACATTATCAAACACCGCGCCAATCGCAACAAGGCAGCCGACGCTGGTTTGTGTGTCCGTGTGTCAGATAACATACACACTGGGTGTTCTACCATTCCGGGACTGAACGGTCGGTTTTCACCCCCTCTCTCCTTTCTCTCTCCTTTCTCTTTATGATATTTATCCTTTTTGTGCGTGTGTGTATGTGTGTGTATGTATGTATGTGTATGCATGTATGTTATGTGTGTAGGTGTGTATGTATGTGTGCATGTGTGTGAGTCTGTGTGAGATGTTCTCGCTTGTTTCGATGTATCAGAGCAGGCTGAGTATTGGACAATAGACAAATGGTGCATGTGCAATATAAACCAGTGAACGCTTGAAAATAGATATCAACACATAGATATTGTTTGCAGAACAATGGTGTATGTATGTGTGTATGCGTGTGTGTATGTATGTATGTGTGTGTATGTATGTGTGTGTGTGTATGTATGTGTGTGTATGTATGTGTATGTATGTATGTATGTGTGTGTATGTTGGCAGTGAGCAAGATTGTGAAAAACGGCTCTAAAAAGAGCAAGTCACGAGCGGGCAAGGGCGGTGCCAGCAGTGGAGGAGGTAGAAATACTAGCACCGCCTCTGCTGTGTTTGAAATAGACGAGAGTCTGGTCACGGCCCTGGCCACCACCTCAGTCACCTCGCCGAAACATAATTCCACCTCGACCACATCCATCACCTCCACCACTTCCTCGTCCACGGAGGATGAGGTAGCCTTGGTACGGGCCTCACTCAAGAAGTTACGCAAGAAGTTGCGTTCCATTGAGTCTCTGGTGGCTCGCGAGGCCGCAGGGCAGCTTTGTCCCGACGCTGAGCAGCGGCTCAAAATGCAACGCTTGCCTGGCGTGCAACAAGAGCTGCAACAACTGCAGCAGAGGCTTGACGCATTGACCAATACGTCTGGCGGCGAAGGCGAACACGACGTGTAGAATGCGGCCGATACATAATCAAAGCTAGCACGCACGAGTGTTGATATGATACATTTACACTTGTAAATTGGTGATAAATTGAAATGCCCTCGCTTTCACCATCACGTACTAACTATACATATTTTTGCATGACTGACAGAGCAAACACAATCAATTATTTCTACCAGAATACTTGAAATTATCAGGTGAAGTAAGTTGTTTGAGTATTATTAGAGGTTGGTTTGTGTTTCATTGGAACTGCTGTCTGTTGTGCCAGCTACCAAACATTTGCTCTCTGTGTTTCCAGCTATGTATAGTCAATAATTATCAATTAATATCAATACGGCAAAAACAGTCGATTGTGATTTTTTATCTCATTTTCATGCCGTCAATGGAGAATTATGTTTGGCATCCAAACGTTTTTTAATGGAGCAGTTATATTTGTGACGCGGTTTCGGTATTAGCTGTTTGATTATATATATGTGTGTTCAATGCTGTTGATAATGTTCCAGCATGATTGTAGTTTATTAGGTTTTATATTTACGCTGTTCTCTGCTGTTATATATTTTGAGCTGTTTTTTGTGTTGCTGCTGTTTTTTAGCTGTTTTTTGTCAGCTGTTTTTTGAGCTGTTGATATTTTTCACTCAATTTCAAGCGGTATTTTTGTTTAGATATGAATTTGTTTTTTTCGTGTGTTCTTGATCCGATGACTCGCTAATAAAATTCAAATATTTTTATTTTCATTGACGAGAAGGTGATGAATTGAGGATAAAATGGAAAACATTATGCAAATTTCGTGTGTTGTGTGTCTGTGTGTATGTGCGTGTGTTGTGTGTGTATGTGTGTGTGTGTGTGTGTGTTCTGCAATACACGGTTACTTGTGTGTTAAGGCAGCATATGCGTGCAATAGTATTGTTGGTCGCATTAATTCTATCAGGTGAAATGTTTGCCTGAATACATATTTCCGTTCGTACATATTCCTTTGTGTGTGTGTGTGTGTGTGTGTGTGCGTCTGTGTATGTTTGTTTTTTAGATTTAAGATTGATAAGGTGGTTTTAAGATTGAAAAAGGATACTTTCATGCGTTAGGGATGTATACTGTATATTCGACCACTTAAAAAACTGTTTGTTGTTTTGTGTACACAATACTCGACTTGAGCTCAAGTCAAATAACGTTTATCTTTGCGACGCGTATGTCGGCACTTCAAGGTGACATCGTGTAATCCGCGACTTTGTCCGACCAAAATGCCGTCACTTCTCAGTTTGAGTTGCACGCCAGCTTGGTGCGGTCCACACACACACACACGCCTGATAATTTGACATCAAAACAAGCATAGTTCAATTAAATATTATTGCTGTTTGTTTCGAGAAGCGCGTGTGTTTGGCGTGTTGATGAAGTCATCGGACATGAGTTCACATCATTTTTCGACATCATTTGTGTTCTGTTGTGCTGTTCTCGTGTTTGGAGTGCAGCAGGCATTGTGTGAGAGGGGTGCCGTGTGTGACAATGTTGTGTGCGCCGGAAACGCCACGTGCCTGATCGATTTGGCCCGGGGCGAGACGCTGTGTGTCAGTGAGTGAGGCAGCAAATTGTTTCCATTCAGCCAATGTCACATTCAATTACTATATCTTCATAGAGCCATTTGCATACGTTTCTGTTATTTCTGTTTCTGTTCCAGTTTTTTTCTGTTTATTCACACGAGAAAATGTATTTTTTGACAGAACTAACTATCACACACGAAACAACACAACAAATTAACGAAATGTCAGAAGTGACGAAATTATGTCACGTGTCAAATAGGCAATCGAGTGCCAACGGTGACGTCAGTGTCACGTGACCAACATGCAGCCAATCACAGAACGCGACACAAACACGAGGCTCACTTGAAGACACAAACAAACCCAATCGAAAACAGACATATATAAATTTAATATAGCTTTGATGTAACGTTTTGTTTCTGAAAAACAAGTTTGTTGAACGAATTCATATATAGATTGCCGACATTATAATACGCTATAATTGATGCTTATATCGTGAACCGGTTTAGCGATATGTAGTTTGTTTATACAATGTTCTGTGTGCAGTCAAAGATGCAATGTTATGGAAAAATTTCAATCTGAACATCAAACAACTAAATTCATTCAACAATAAAATTAAAAATGTAATGTATTGCAATTTAATAGAGGCGATATCTGATTGCATTAATTTTATAACAACTCTTGAACTGTGAGAAGCAAATGTTGAAAAAGTCTTTCACGCAAATGCGTTCATTGTCCGTTTCAAAATATTGTATTACCTCGTGAATTATAAATGCAGAATTATCAACATTTTATAGGATAATACCATTTTTTCGGAAAAATATTTACACTCTTCTTCTAACGCAAAAATAAAACATTGTTTGATCTATGTGAAAAAAAATTACTAAGGAAATTCATTCCATTTTTGACACAATAATCTTATTTATATCGTTTATAGTCTAAATATGATAACATATACAACTCGCACGAAAACAAACATACACACACACACACACACACACACACACACCCAGAAGCATACACGTAAGAACACACACACACACACACACACACACACACACACACACACACACACAGAGAAGCATACACGTAAGAATACACACACACACACACACACACACACATAGAAGCTTACAAGGACATAGAAGCACACATAGAAGCTTCTATGTGTGCTTTGCACACATAGAAGCACACACATTACTGTTCATAATTTCATGTGAAAATTGTATTTGATATTCGTTCGTCAGGGAGCTGTGGCTCGACGAATTGATGCCTCTCACCACTGCTATGTTACTGATGTTTGTTGATGATGATGGCAATACATTTGAAATTACAAATTACACACACACACACACACACACACACACACACACACACACAGAGAGAGAAGCATACACGTAAAAACACACACACACACACACACACACACACACACACACAGAGAAGCATACACGTAAGAATACACACACACACACATACACACACACACACACACACACACACACACACACACACACACACACACACACACACACACACACACACACACACACACACACACACACACACACACACACACACGGTGGGATGTTGTTGATGTACTTGATACACTGTCATAGCTAGCTTGTCTACAGTGTGTTGTTTACAGCCAGTGTTTGATGATTAAGCCGTCATTGCCGACTGACTGATCACAACTTCAGCCTGACACAAAACATGCTGCTGACCTTCTGGTTATAATTCCTGCACCATTTTCTCTCTCTATCTCTCTCACTGTTTCTCTGTCTGTTTCTGTGTCTCTCGAACACACACACTTGAGGGAGACCTATTGTCATGTCTTTTGTATATATATATACATATATATATATATATATATATATATATATATATATATAAATATATATATATATATATATATATTGCGTGTATGTATTTCCCATATTTTCCTTATTTATGTGTAGTTAAATTGCAATAAAAGCATTGGTTAGGAGGAGGGAAGGGCTGGAGAGAAAGATGCAGGGATGTTGGCGAAACATTAGGAGCTACACTGGAAATGTTCATGATCATGATTTTTTTCTGGAGGGTCAGGGGACTTGACAACGTTTTGAGGGGCTTCTGTTCCTCCAAGTCCCGCCCTCCTCTTGGCGCCGCCATTGGGAGGATAAATGTAGACAGAAATAGTAGACAAAAACATCTGACATGTTTGTCTTCGTGTTTGTGTGTCGATAGAACGAGAGAAGCGTGGAGGATGTGGAGCCGAGGATGAGCATTTGGCCTGTCAACACTTGGAGCTACTGTGTGTGTCAGATTCCGACTGTGAACAAGACCAAATCTGCTGCTTTCAAGGCTGCCAGCGACGCTGCAAAACGCCACGTGAGTGCGCAACATTTGTCACAACTGCGTTCTGATGACTGAAACCTTCACTTTTCATCATCCCCATCATCATCATCATGTATTTTGTCATAAAAATACAATTTACAAAATCGTTGTGATAGGGACCACATAAGCATGCGGTCTTTCATGTGGGCCCTTTACAATGAATACAAAGCAACATACAAAAAAGACAGTGACATCACAACAAGATAAAATATTTACAACAGATATAGGCACACTTCTGAATCAGTCGATCTTCTCTGGAATCGTACATTCATTTGTATTCATCCTGTCGATAAACTTTTTTTGAAGGCCTTTATGGTCTTAGTTAGCTTAATGCATTTTTTATTCCATTTCACAAGGATATTGCTCTTACGCTCAAGCTTTGCTGTCTAGCTCCAGTTCTAGGGAACCGCCGAAGAAATTTGTCTGAGTCTATTTTGTTTGATTGAAATAAAGCTTGCAGGTGTTCGGGCAATAAATTTCTGTGTACTCGAACTTTTCCAACTCTCGTCCTCTCTCTACATCTTTTGGGCTCTTCCAGTACATCAGGGACCACCGCAGGGTGGTAATAGTGCTTGAACTCTCTTCCCCATGCTACTGCTTTCTGTAGCGGATCCAGAGTGCAACATTGGGGAGGGGAGCTTAAATATGTATGAGTGGCTAGGTAGCGTGTGAATGTCATGACTTGAGGCATTTTCAATTATATATACGCTCATTTACACACAGACACACACACACACACACACACACACACACACACACACACACACACACACACACACACACACACACACACACACACACACACAATAATGTGCGAATATGCTTTGCTATAACGCTTATATCAACAAATTCTACCGAAAGAGATTTTACTCAAATTCTTTTAGTTAGCCCCTCGGTTATGAGGAGTTCATGGAAACATGTTTTTTTGGGGGGTCACTTCCTAAGCCCCGCTCTGCATCAGCCATTGACTGGATTTGCTTGTAATTAATAATAATAATAATAATAACCAATGTCAACAATGATTCTGTGCAACGTTTTTAATTGCGCGCTTAGTGAAGCAAATGCTGTAGTACAACACACAGAATTAGTTTGAGTGGAATTTTGATTGTGGTTTGTGGTTTATCGTGTGGATATGTGCTATTTAAGAGCCGATTTCTCGCAGCTACACAGCTGAGCCTGTCTGGTGAACGCAGGCATGTAATCCTGTCGCCAAGATTTGTGTCGCCAGCACTTCACAAGTCTTACCAACTCTCTGTCACACATAATAGTCATTAATCTGAACAAGCTTGCTTGAAATGCAGCATACGCAATGAGGCACGTTTTCAGTTCAGGTCACTGGCATGCATTTAACCAACTAAACGAGTTTTGTGTGAAGTCAATTCTCCGATATTGCGAGTTATTGCATTTTATAAAGAGATCGGCAGTTTTAAAGGCTCAAATCATCGACAATTCAACACACAAACACACATATATATGCGCACATTTACAACACATTTTTGGATAAATCAAAACATGCAAATATAATAGAAAAAATGGATATAAAATGTAACGTACACGACGTTATTCAGACGAATCGGAAGCCATTAGTTTGATACCGCTATATTTTTCCGTGCACTCCGGTGTGGTGTAATGAATCGTAGCGTAGCGTAGCGTAGCGTAGCGTAGCGGTTCAACTGAGCATAAAAACAAAAAACAACGTAAAAAACATACTCATGAGTACAATACACCAAGAGAGAAAAAACAACGAAGAACACGTGATTTCTGCATATCATTTGCATATAAGAACACAGCAAAATGACAAAATCAAAATCATAGACAAACATGAAAATAACTTACACTTTCTGGCCTCTCTTGGGTTTAATGTGGCGCAAACAAGTACAACTCTCAGGCACAAAATCTCAGACACAAAACCTCTACTCCAGGGGCAATACACATAATACGTAGTAAGGCACGTGCACAGGCTGCCAAATATAGGCGCTGCGTTGCCAGACAAAAACGACGAGACAAAATAAGACGAAGTTTGGCCAGGCGTTACACCGGCCCCAGTGCAACACTTGCACTCAAACACAACGCCAGGACAACGCTAAACCCAACATATAAATGAGAAATAATGAGAACCGAAACCTCCATCAGTGTCGTCTCTGACTCAATACAACACGGGTGAACTGACAATACATCACAAAAAACACTACCAGTGTCCACCGTAAGTTTAATACCATGTAAATAAGCAACGCAATACAAAAGATCGGAGTCCACTCGGGCGTGGTCACTGATCGCGATTGTGATAAGATATTAGCAGCGCAACACACGTTTAAACAACTAAACGCCAACAAGCAACTGAATACAACAGTAGCTTCACAAACATGTAAAAAAAACAATGACAATCAAGAATCAGCCTCTTTTGCTTCCAGTACACATATCTTTGTAATGGGTCGTACATAAATTCCGGTACCCGTTCTTATTGATACAGAACGAACTAACTGATCGCCACCCTTATGAACATCTGTGACTACCCCCAAAGGCCATCTATTTCTGGGAGTCACCTCTTGTCGTAACAATACTAAATCACCCGTCTTCATATTCGGCTGTTTGGTTTTCCACTTCTGCCGTTCCTGCAAGCACGGCAGGTACTCTCGAATCCATCGCCTCCAGAATAAGTCAGCAAGATATTGTGATTGCTTCCAACGACGCCTAAATGCATTCTTTGGATCAAAACTCAGTTTAGGAAAAATTGGTCCCGACCGCTGAATCAATATGTCATTTGGTGTTAACGGCCTGTCGTCCGTAGGATCGTCAGAAGTCTTGGTTAGAGGTCTACTATTCACGATCCCTTCAGCCATCGTCATCACGGTTAGTAAAGTCTCATCGTCCATCCTTTGTTGTTTAACGATACCATCTAGTACAGCCCGTACAGTACGAATCTGCCTCTCCCATACGCCTCCATGATGTGATGCTTCCGGTGGGTTAAAATGCCACGTTATCTCTTTCTTCGACAGGTGATCCTGGATTTTTTCCAAGTTCCATAACTTCACAGCTCGAGATAGTTCCCGTTGCCCACCCACAAAGTTAGTACCATTATCGGACCAAATCTCAACGGGTTCACCTCTTCTTGCAGTGAATCGTTCTACTGCGTTGATGAAGCTATCAGTATCTAGCGAATGAGCAACCTCTATATGTACTGCTCTGATAGCCATACAAGTAAATATACATCCGTATCGTTTGACTTCAGATCTCCCCCTTTTTACCACAAAGGGACCAAAATAGTCGATTCCAACTCTCGTGAACGGTGCTTCGTAAGGTGTTAGTCGACATTCAGGAAGATTAGCCATCTTCTGATACCTGAAACTGCCCCTCAATCTTCTACAAGTGACACATTCAAAAACTATCTTTTTTGCAAGTCTACGACCTCTCAATATCCAGAATCGTTTTCTGCTCTCTGTAAGCGTTCTCTCTGAGCCACAATGTCCAAATAGATTATGTATTTCATATAGTATGCATTTTGACACATGGTGATCTCCAGGCAAGATTATCTGATGCTTCGCATGATCTTCGATCTTCGCGGCCTGAGTCCTGCCTCCTACAACAAGTACTCCACGATTTGACAACATCGGATCTAATCGCTCCAATATACTTGTTTCCTCCGAATTCAAAGACTTCTGGGCGTAAATAACAATCCATTTCTCGGAGTTTTTTAGTTCATCTACTGACAAAAAGCCATGACTAAAAGGTTTCTTACGCAGAAAGGCTCGAAATCTTAGCATCCAGGCTATAGCTCTTTTCATTCGGTGCCAAGAAGAAAAATGGGTTAATAACTTGCCAGTATGATCTTCTTCTGTCTTGATTGCATACACAACAGGATCTCTTCTTGTTTCCACAATGCATGACAGCTCTGCGCATTTCAGTGCAGGTTGTCTCGGCCACTTATCACTCGTTGAATGCAGAAATGACGGTCCATTTAACCACCTGCTGTTATTTAAAAGCTCTGTCGCTGTGAGTCCTCTAGAGGCATCATCTGCTGGATTCTCGCAACTGGGGACGTAATTCCATTGAGTTTGCACCGTGTTCTCCGAGATCTTGGCTACTCGATTTGCCACATATGTCTGAAAACGTTTCTCGCTGTTCTGTAAATACCACAGTACAATGGTGCTATCCGTCCAGAAAACAGATTCACGAAGAGGAACATCGAGTTCTGATCTTAAACAATTGTCCAATCGGACTGCCTCGACTGCACCAGCCAATTCTAGGCGCGGGATAGTTGCACCCTTTATTGGTGCCAGCCTGGCCTTGGCCAAAACCAGCCTGACAGAACAAACGTGTGCATCATGTTCGGTACGTATATACGAAACGGCACCGTAACCGTATTCTGACGCGTCACAAAAGTGGTGAAGCTGGTAAGTTACTGCAGGCTCATCACTTGCATTAACACACCTGGGCACTCTGTAGGATGCAACAACAGTAAAATCATTCGTCCACTTCAACCATTGCTCCATTATGTCCTCTGGTAATTGGCTATCCCAACCTACATCCAGACGACACAGTTCCTGAAACATCCTTCTTGCTGGCAGCACAAAGGGACTGACAAATCCGAGAGGGTCGTATACAGTACTCAAAGTGCTAAGTAGTCCTCTTTTGGTGTACGGCTTCTCTTGAATTTGAACGTCAAATTTGAAAACGTCCAGTTCGACATCCCAAAGCATACCGAGGGCTCGTTGTACCGAGAGTTTCTCTAAACTCACATTAAGCGATTGATAACAACTTCCCCGTCTCTCTTCTGGTATACCTTTCATAAATTCAGCAGAATTAGAGACAAACTTTGTGAGCTTGAATCCTCGAAACGACAGTATTTCCATGAGCTGCTTGGCCACCTCAACAGCCGCATACGCAGACTTCTCTGTCTTTAAGCAATCATCGACATAAAAATTTCTCAAAATAGTGCTTAGTACACTGGGGGGATATTCACTAACAAACTCGCGAGCTACTTCTTGAAGTGCGTAGGCCGCACAGCTAGGGCTCCAATTCCCTCCGAATAGGTGTGACGTCATCCGGTATTCTTTCAACTCTCCATTGGTATCGTCGCCTTCGAACCACAAAAACCTCAACACATCTCGGTCTTTCAAATTGACTTTAACTTGATGGAACATTGCTTCAATATCAGCTACGAACGCGATCGGACCTTGTCGGAATCGCAATAAGACACCAATCAACTTGTTAGACAACTCAGGACCCTGATGTACACAGTCATTCAGAGACACCCCCTTGTACTTGGCCGCACAATCAAAAACGACACGCATCTTACCCGGTTTTCTAGGATTTACCACCGAATGATGAGGCAAGTACCAAACCTTGCCGTCTGATCGATTCAAATCACTAATTGGCACTTCTTCGGCATAACCCTTTTCAGTTAGCTTCTGTATTTCCTTGGAATAACTATCTTTGAATGTGTGGTCCTTGAACAGACGCTTCTTTAGCGACTGCAAGCGGGTCACTGCCAGTGTACGATTATCTGGCAAACAAAGGTTGCCGGCCTTGAATGGAATATTCAAAGTGTAGTGGACACCATCCAATGCTATATTTTTGCTCCACAACTCCATCACCTTCATATCGTCCTGGGACATTCCGGTCGTTTCGCAGTGCGCATCTTCCAGATCCCACATACGAGCCAAGTTGTTCGAAACATGCCCACCATGAACAAAATACGATGATCTCATAGTAATTCCAGCATCTACAGGACCATGGATGGCCCATCCGAGAGGAGTCTTCATTGCATACGGCTCACCTGGCCTCCCTCTTCGAATTTCTGTAGGTATAAACAGATCGGAACAATCTTGACCAATCAAAAGGTGTACTTGTCCAACGTCCAGTTTCGGAATACTAATATCACTCAAATGTCGCCACTTGTTAACCTCGATATCGCAGGCTAAACCTGAGAGATCAATATTCAACGACGGCCTCACCGTGACCTCTGAAATGAGAGAACAGTTTGTATCCTTCACGTCTGATAGAACCAGCTTTGTCGATTTCGACTCAATTATCATCTTCCTCTGGGTTATAGTCGTCAACTCAATTGCACGAGATTTTCCTTCGGCACAAACGTCTTGGAAAAGGGTTTCGGTACAGTAAGATGAATTTGAACCTGAGTCAAGGAGTGCATATGTATCAACATGATTGTCAGATCCGGGACATCTGACCCTCACAGGGACAATGGGCAGCGCCAGTTTTTGACCCTGACTACATGTGAAATGACTGGTTCTGGATTTGACATTAGTTTCACGATTCATAGGTAAATGTAGAAAACTGCTATGTGCCTTTCCACAGCCGTCAACGGTACAAGAATATTTCCTCGTGCAATTACTGCCTATATGATCACGTTTAAAGCAGATGGCACATAGACCCTCCGACTTCACGAGATTCCAACGTTCCTTGATAGACAGCGACTTGAAGCGTGGACAACGCAAAATGTAATGTCGCTGGTCACAACAAGGACACTTAAACTCACTGATGTCCTGATGTAATATATGGGCATGCGGACCACTGCACACACTGCATTTATACTGTGATGGGCACTTACTGAAAACGTGTCCTCCTTTTAGACATATAAAACACAGTCTCTTTTCCATCACAATACGCTGCCGTTCCTTAACATTCATTTTGAGAAGACCAGGACAAGATATAGTCTCATGACTTCCGCAACAGACACAACATAAATCGCTTGATTTGAACGATAACTCATGTTCACCATCAGCTTGAGTAAACAGACTCACATGACCTCGTCTATTTCTTTCCGACCGTTCCTGCGGTGTCCTCTTTACAGCTTGCAACGACGTTATTGGGTCACATGCCAGGCGTGCCTCTTTCTGAATGAATTCACAAAAAACATGAAACGGTGGATACATAAACACTGAAGACCGTTTTCCGGCTCTCCAACTGTCCACTTCTAATGCCCACTTCTGCACGATAGAGTCTGGCAGCTTTCTCAGCAGCCGCTGGCTTTCTCTAGGATCATCAAGATAGCCAAGCGCGGGAACTGCTTCCGACAAGCTGAGACAATACTGCAAAAAATCAGAGAACCTCGCTATAGCTCTACCATCATGCTCATCAATAACAGGCCACTTGTACAGTTTTTCCCTGAATGCATCAAATGTGGTCGCTTCATCACCATATCTCTCTACGAGGAGTGCCTTCGCTCGTCTGAACGACTCACCAGTCCTCACGGTTAAAAACCCTCTGATAATTTCCTTTGCTTCTCCTTCTGTATATTTCTGCAGATAATACAGGCAATCAGCACCACTCACCTGTGACTCAACACAAGACTCAAATGACCGCAACCATAGCGGAAATTGAAGCCTGTCTCCATGGAATACATCTGGCTCCGGAGGAGGAAGAGACACTCTACTGTGTCGTTCTGAAAGCAAATCAGCAAGTCGGTGAAGAGAGCTCGCTACAGCATCCCCACGTGAACCATTGTTTGGAGAGGGAGAACTTTGCTTCAGTATCTCACCGGATCTCAAGGGAATGTCACCAACAATTTCCGGCTTTAACACTTTACTGGAACCATCACACTGCGGAGATCCTAGCGGTATATTCATTGGTATATCCGGCTTGGGCTCCTCGACAGACTCTAACACCTGTAATTCAGCCATAGTAGCCTGCATCTCTTTCTC
>OU696572.1:11858875-11901375 GCA_916048095.2 Sacculina carcini | reverse complement strand
GTGTGTGTAAGCTCTCCCCAACACTTCGTTCTATCAATTCTATCCCTGTTTTCAAAAAACACTCAAAGAAATTTTTCATGGTTAAATCGTATTATACTCTAGAGAACATTGTCTATATTAGTGATGATTATAAGGTGTAAGTTATCTCTCTTCTTTCTTCACCTTTCACTTTCTGTGTGTGTGTGGCTATGTGTGTGTGTGTGTGGCTATGTGTGTGTGTGTGTGGCTATGTGTGTTTGTGTGTGTGTGTAAGTGTGTCTGTATGTGTGCGCTTGTGTGTGTGTGTGTGTGCGTGTGCAGCGGCCTAGAGACCCTCTAGGTGTAGGGCGCTATATAAATATCTACCTAATGTAATGTAATGTAATGTGTATGTGTAAAAATGGGTCAGAGAAACCTGGATATTGTCCAGGACTACAGTTGCAGGCGCAGATAGCAGTGGCTGGCTGTGGTGTTGAATGCAGTGTGGACAGCGACTGTCCGGACACCACAAGATGTTGCCAGGTAGATGGCTGCGGCAAAACCTGCGCACCTGTCGGTTAGTGTTGCCAGTCAAACCATCATCATCATCATCAAAAACACCTTAACAATACACTAAGTTTAATGTGTGACCGGGCACAAAGATACCATGACGGTGTGTGGTAGGCTCAGTTCGAGCTGTTCTATTGAACATTGTATGCAAAATTATATAAAGAATAACAAAAAACAATACGAATCTTATGATATACAAATACACACCGTACATGGTTTTAACATAGATAGATTATATGGTCAGAGACACTGTATACCGAACACTGTAACATACTGTGACACCGCATACTGTCACTGTGACACCGTATACTGTCACTGTGACACTGTATACTGTCACTGTGACACTGTATACTGAACAGCACACATCACGTGAATCAGTATGGCCGCTCAATAAATCAGTTTTGGCAATCAACTTTTAGTGTTACCAGACATATCACATATGTACTCGGTCATATTTATAACAATATATCTGCATTACGTTAAATTAGATAGGATTGCCATATACTGGACTTGGTCAGATTTTGTTCATTGCAAAATATCACTTAGTAATTATAATAATTAATTTGCTTATTAAAAAAAATTATACAGCGCTTTTACATATATATTCAATGAAAAATAACGATGCATAAAATGTGCATAGAAAGCACAAAAATAGATAAATAATTATAAATATATTTTTGTATTTCTATTAATCTATTTATAAATCTATTTCGACAAATTATAATTTGTCGAAATGTTCGGTATAAAATATATTACGACTTAAATAGCATAAAGATGAAAAATCAATATGGATCACTTTCTGTTCCTGTGTATGCGTGTTTGTGTCTGTGTGCGTGTATGCGTGTGTATGTTTGTGTGTGTGCTTAGCGGAGTCGAAGTGGGGTGTATGTCCGGTGGCGGAAGGAAGTGATCCGTGTGGGGAATATTGCTACGATGATTCAGACTGTCAGGGCGGAGCCAAGTGTTGTCTCACAGGATGTGGCAAGCTGTGCAAGGCTCCTGGTATTTCCCACTCACTCAACTTTATTATAAGTTTTTTATATAAGTTTTTTACCTAGGAAATGAAACAATTTAGGGTGATAATTATATATATGCTACATAAAATATATTAATCTTGACTATGTGCGTATGTGTATGGATTTGCATGTGTGTATGTGTGTGTGTAAATGTGTACGTGTATGTGTATGTCTATATTCATACCCACATTCATCGTGCTGCTTATACATATGCCATGTTTGGGATATGCTTATTTTTCGATGAAAGTCACGTTTATGTTTGTGCGTATATGTATATTTGTGTGTACGTATATATATATGTGTGTGTGTATGTTTATGTGTGTGTGTGTGTGTGTGTGTGTGTGTGTGTGTGTGTTTCATCACTTGTGTTCACCTTGTGTGTGACAGAGGCTGCCGGTTTTTGTCCACCACAGTTGAGTTCGGGCAATTGTTTTTTTCGCAACGACCACTGTGCCAGCAGTCATGAGTGCAGTTCAGGACAGGTGTGCTGTGACTCACCTTGTGGTCGCGCCTGCTCCTGGCCAGGTAAAAATTTACCTGTGTGTTATATTTAATTAGAGCGCGCGTGTGTGTGTGTGTGTGTTCTGTGTCTATTATCATACGTACGATATGTATGTGTATGTGTGCGTGCGTGTATATATACGTGTGTATGCGTATGCACATGTAAAGTAACTTAAGCACACACACACAAACACACACACACAAACACACACACACACACACACACACACACACATACACACACACACTCACACACACACATACACACAGGGACAAACATATAAAATAGTCATAATTTACAAGCATATTAATCGTACAGATTTTTCAAATATTAAATATGATATATACATAAGCAACAATTTATATTACAAAATGCTTATATCTTTTTATGTGTATATGTGTATGTGTGTGTGTTTCCGTGTATATGTGTATGTACATGTATGCTGGATGTGTTTATGGGTATGTATGTGTGTGTGTATGTGTCCTGAATTTTGTGTGTTGTGTTGTAATGTGAAAGTGTGTGGACGTATATATGTATATGTATGTGTGTTTGTGTCGTGTGTAATCGAGACCACGTAATGTGTGTGAATAACGCTATACACAGGGCTTAATATATTAAATTAAATGTGTATGTGTGTATGTGTGTGTATCGGTAGTTGCTGAGAAGCCAGGCTTATGTCCGGCTCCTGTAGACCTGGTGTTGACGATCAGAGGTAAATTTTGCACCAGTGATGAACAATGCGGTCGCCAGTTGAAATGTTGCAGCGATTCCAGCGGCAACACTCAATGCACTCCACCCGGTATTAACACAACCTCCTCTGTTTTCTGTTGTCTGTTGTATGATGTCTGTTGTCTGTTGTCTGTTGTCTGTTGTCTGTTGTATGTTGTCTGTTGTGTGTTGAGTGTTGTCTGTTTCTGTTGTATGTTGTCTGTTGTGTGTTGTGTGTTGTGTGTTGTGTGTTGTCTGTTGTATGTTGTCTGTTGTCTGTTGTATGTTGTATGTTGTGTGTTGTCTGTTGTCTGTTGTCTGTTGTCTGTTGTCTGTGGTCTGTTGTCTGTTGTCTGTGGTCTGTTATCTGTGGTCTGTTATCTGTTATCTCTTTTCTGTTGTCTTTTGTCTTTTGTCTGTTGTCTGTTGTCTTTTGTCTGTTTTCTGTTGTCTGTTGTCTGTTGTCTGTTATCTTTTGTCTCTTTTCTGTTGTATGTTGTCTGTTGTCTGTTGTCTGTTGTCTGTTGTCTGTTGTCTGTTGTATGTTGTCTGTTGTATGTTGTATGTTGTCTGTTGTATGTTGTCTGTTGTCTGTTGTCTGTTGTGTGTTGTCTGTTGTATGTTGTCTGTTGTATGTTGTCTGTTGTGTGTTGAGTGTTGTCTGTTGTCTGTTGTATGTTGTCTGTTGTCTGTTGTCTGTTGTCTGTTGTCTGTTGTGTGTTGTCTGTTGTCTGTTGTATGTTGTCTGTTGTATGTTGTATGTTGTCTGTTGTATGTTGTCTGTTGTATGTTGTCTGTTGTCTGTTGTATGTTGAGTGTTGTCTGTTGTATGTTGTCTGTTGTTTGTTGTTTGTTGTATGTTGTCTGTTGTATGTTGTATGATGTCTGTTGTATGTTGTGTGTTGTATGTTGTATGTTGTCTGTTGTCTGTTGTCTGTTGTATGTTGTGTGTTGTCTGTTGTCTGTTGTCTGTTGTCTGTTGTCTGTTGTCTGTGGTCTGTTGTCTGTTGTCTGTGGTCTGTTATCTGTGGTCTGTTATCTGTTATCTCTTTTCTGTTGTCTTTTGTCTTTTGTCTGTTGTCTGTTGTCTTTTGTCTGTTTTCTGTTGTCTGTTGTCTGTTGTCTGTTATCTTTTGTCTCTTTTCTGTTGTATGTTGTCTGTTGTCTGTTGTCTGTTGTCTGTTGTCTGTTGTCTGTTGTCTGTTGTATGTTGTATGTTGTCTGTTGTATGTTGTATGTTGTCTGTTGTATGATGTCTGTTGTCTGTTGTCTGTTGTATGTTGTCTGTTGTATGTTGTCTGTTGTCTGTTGTCTGTTGTATGTTGTGTGTTGTCTGTTGTCTGTTGTCTGTTGTCTGTTGTCTGTGGTCTGTTGTCTGTTGTCTGTGGTCTGTTATCTGTGGTCTGTTATCTGTTATCTCTTTTCTGTTGTCTTTTGTCTTTTGTCTGTTGTCTGTTGTCTTTTGTCTGTTTTCTGTTGTCTGTTGTCTGTTGTCTGTTATCTTTTGTCTCTTTTCTGTTGTATGTTGTCTGTTGTCTGTTGTCTGTTGTCTGTTGTCTGTTGTCTGTTGTCTGTTGTATGTTGTCTGTTGTATGTTGTATGTTGTCTGTTGTATGTTGTCTGTTGTCTGTTGTCTGTTGTGTGTTGTCTGTTGTATGTTGTCTGTTGTATGTTGTCTGTTGTGTGTTGAGTGTTGTCTGTTGTCTGTTGTATGTTGTCTGTTGTCTGTTGTCTGTTGTCTGTTGTCTGTTGTGTGTTGTCTGTTGTCTGTTGTATGTTGTCTGTTGTATGTTGTATGTTGTCTGTTGTATGTTGTCTGTTGTATGTTGTCTGTTGTCTGTTGTATGTTGAGTGTTGTCTGTTGTATGTTGTCTGTTGTCTGTTGTATGTTGTATGTTGTATGTTGTCTGTTGTATGTTGTCTGTTGTTTGTTGTCTGTTGTCTGTTGTCTGTTGTCTGTTGTCTGTTGTCTGTTGTCTGTTGTCTGTTGTCTGTTGTCTGTTGTGTGTTGAGTGTTGTCTGTTGTCTGTTGTCTGTTGTATGTTGTCTGTTGTGTGTAGAGTGTTGTCTGTTGTCTGTTGTCTGTTGCATGTTGTATGTTGTCTGTTGTATGTTGTCTGTTGTATGTTGTCTGTTGTCTGTTGTATGTTGTCTGTTGTATGTTGTATGTTGAGTGTTGTCTGTTGTATGTTTTCTGTTGTATGATGTCTGTTGTATGTTGTCTGTTGCCTGTTGTCTGTTGTATGTTGTCTGTTGTCTGGTGTATGTTGTCTGTTGTGTTGTCGGAAGTATTAAACCTTTCTCAGTGTTCGCATCGTTTTAAAACCAGCAGTCAGTTCTCACACCCCCTGAATTCTTGATAGTCATATGAACAAGACAAATATACAAACAACGTGATAACAAAACTTTCTTCATGTAATATTCATTCTTACAATTTATATTTCCTTTTGAGAAAAATGTTTTTTTTCAGATAAAAATATGATGCGTAGGTAATATGTCTTTCCTCTAGTCTTTAACAGGAATCCTCGCACTCTTTAAGAATCAGGCTCGCACCTCCTAGAGATGCAAGCACTCCTGGTTAAGAACCTTGATTAAAATCAAGAATTTGAACAACCGTTTCATTTACTGAATTTTTGGAATTCGGCATAATATTGACAAAAGTCGTCTACGACCACTAGCGACTCGTCAGAGGTAGATTTTCCAGGATGTAGCGGGACATAAAACCCTCACCGTCTGAGCTTACTGCAAACTAGGAATTTGCCGTTCAATCTGGCATGATCTTGAGTCATCCAGGATCACATATAGTGGTCGCAGATATCCTCTCCGAATAATGGCTGGACTTCAAATATACCAGCATTTTCTCATGAAAACTTTGCTACCACAGACCCTCGCGGCCGCAAATTTTTTGAAGAGTACTCTATGTGTTCGTATGTGCGCCTGTATGTGTGTGTATGTGTGTGTGTGTTTGTGTGTGTGTGTGTGTTGTTGTCAGTGGCGTACAAGAGAACATGCAGAAATGTGCGTTGTAATGAACCGGGACATTACTGTATTGACACCGTGCACGGCCCAGAATGCGTCAACAGTCAGCTACACACACACACATACACACACACACACACACACACACACACACACACACACACACACACACACACACACACACACACATACACACACACACACACACACATACACACATAAACTCATAAACACATAAACGCACATATGATGAAAATGAAGAGATGTTAAATGGGAAGAAAACCAAAATTATGGGATAATTTGTAAAAATATATTAACACATAACAATTTTTGGTTAATTGAACATGCTATAATGGGGAGTTTGAATTATATATAATTAGACCATACTAATCATTATATTACGTCGAATTATTTTCCATATATATTTTTGAGAATGAGTTAGTAAAAAGACACTATATGTGTTATTTTGCGTTTGTCTGTGTTTATTTTGTGTTTGTGTGTATATGTGCTATTTTGTGTTTGTGTGTATGTGCATGTATGTGTTATTTCATGTGCATGTATGTGTCTTCCAAATCCTTCCAATACATTGCCCCCAGTCTGTTCAATAAACTTCCGCGTTCAATTACATCTTCCAGCTCCTATAAATCTTTCAGCAGCAAATTATATAAATATCTTTTGGATGTGTACATAGATTCTTGAGCCCACACCGATATTATTCGTTTTTCTGTAGTATACGTGTTTTTGTGTGACTCTTGTGTGTCTTATTCCGCTGTGAGCCCAAGTTTTTTTATGATGCATTTTCATTTGTGTGTACATTGTGTGATTTGTATGTATATTTTCATCCATGCCAATACTTTGTTGTATAAAGTGGCAATACATTTCTGATTTCTGATTTGGTGTGTGGGTCAATTCAGAGCCGAAAACAACATGCGACAACACCGTTTGTGATTCAAACACCGGCTGTCTTCAAAAACAAGACTATGCCATCTGCGTTGGTGAGTGACTTTGAGCTCATTTGATGTCAATAAATTGAATAAATTATCATATATTATCGCACAATCAGTTTTCCGAAAGCAACTTTAACTCAATTCTGTTCTGTTTAATTCTGCATAAAGCTTGCAGTACACGACAAACGCACTTGTATTGGGGCTTAACTGTGCATGTAAATATAAACTAATGTAAATAATTGTGTGTTCCGTTGCCTTTCCGATTCTCTCTGATTCTTCGTATTTCTCAATAAGAGCCGACTCTTTATTTTCCACACAACAACAGTACTGAGAAATCCAATCAATTAAATTATTCTAAGAAATTATACATTGATAATTCACTGGAAACAAAAAATAAACCAATTCTGATTGATAAAACACACATTTATACCTGCTGTTTGGCCTATATTTCTTCACTTAGCAGCCCCTCCATTCTACACTATGTGTGTGTGTGTATGTGTGTGTGCGAGTGTTTGTTTGTATGTGTGTGTGTGTGTGTGTGTGTACCCACCGAGTTGTAAAATACAGGAGATGAGCTAAACTCGAGCTGTCCTGTCTCCCAGCCAACATTGGTCTAACCTACGTTTAAATTCTTTCACCCTGCCACATTGAACAATTTCCCTAGCTAGATTATTCCATGCATCTACAGTCGTATACGGGAAACTATACTTCTTGATATCCCTAACTGCTCTGGTTTTCCTAACAGGGTTTTAGCGTGTTTCCTGTTGTTTCTTTCACTCCATACTATCCAATTATCTCTATCTATTACTTCCATGCCTATATTATACCTAAACGCAGCTATAAGATGTGTGTGTGTATGTGTGTGTGTGTGTGTGTATCAGCGCACACCAAGGTGGGTCAGTGTCCGCTGAATGGACGAAGCTTGTATGGCTGTGAGTCAGTGGTGGTTGAGTGTCAGGATGATTCTCAATGTGAAGGCGAGCTGATATGCTGTACCAGCGGCTGCACAAGAAAATGCGTCCAACCATGTCAGATATTCACCATTAAAACTGCTCAATTTTCTCGCGTATATTTAGCACGATAAATTTCCGTATTTATTATAGCATTTTTCCTTGATCAAGTGATGAAATAATTTACTTATTTATTCTTTAGATATATAATTAGATACATTGATTATTTATATACGTTTTTTAAATTATCTTTATATTTAGTGTTTACATTGTATCATTACTCAGTTTTTTGCCTTGTGTGTGTGTATATGTGTGTGTGTATGTGTGTGTATGATTAGTGAAGACGGACTGTGCGACAATTGGTCGGTCTTTGTGTCAAACTGCCGGTTATGTGTGTCGTGACACGGACAACGGAGCTATTTGCGTGCAAGGTAACTTATTGCTAGCGCATGCAATGTTGCACTAGGGGACGTATTACTAGATACTGCTATTCAGATCATCACATTATGCTCTACTCAGGTTAATAACGGCTTATGCAGCTTGTTGTATTTGTATTTGCAGACGAGTTCACGTGCGAACACAAGAAGTGTCCTGGCGGGTACAAATGCCACGAGGGATTCTCTGGTGCCAGCTGCGTGAAAGGTTGGTGGTGATATTTCATCAAACAACATCTCAAATATCAGTGCTAGCCACTTGAAGTTGTGGTACTATTGTCCTGTGAGGAATTGCAGTCACTGGAGTTTGTAGTTTTAGTGTTAGTGTTAGTGTTAGTGTTATTGTCTTGTGATGAATTAAAGTCATTGGGATGTGCAGTGTTATTGTCTTGTGATGAATTAAAGTCAACAGGATTTGTAGTATTATTGTCCTGTGAGGAATTGCAGTCACTGGAGTTTGTTGTGTTATTGTCTTGTGATGAATTGAAGTCACCAGGAACTGTAGTGTTATTGTCTTGTGATGAATTAAAGTCACCAGGAATTGTAGTGTTATTGTCTTGTGATGAATCGAAGTCACCAGGAATTGTAGTGTTATTGTCTTGTGATGAATTGAAGTCTCTAGAATTTGTAGTGTAATTGGTATAGAAAATAGAATATATTGTCCTGTGATAAATTGAAGTCACTTCAGTTTGTAGTGCTATTGGCTTGTGATGAATTGAAGTCACCAGGAATTGTAGTATGATTGTCCTGTGATGAACTGAAGTCACTGGAATTTGTAGTGTTATTGTCTTCTGATAAACTAAAGTCACTCAACCAGTCACAGTGTACCAGCCATCCGTGTTAAACGTATATTATATAAAAAATCTGTTTGAATTATATTGTTTATAAACGCAGAAACAAAATGTGTCATTTACAAGAGAATACGTCTCTGAGGTTTTTTCAACGATCTGAAATTTGGTCATTATATACTTATATATGATCATATAGTTGATTTTGTTCATAATTTCATTCTCTACAGCTTATTATGAATAGACAAAGTGTAGTGATATCATTCTTACACACTGCATATAATGGCACACAGAACGCCAAACTTGTGGAGAGAAATTGTGTGCTCCTGGAGAAGTTTGCTACGAGGAGGGAGATGAAGCCATCTGCCACGAGAGTAAGTACATGCAAACAGTCAAAATTCATTGCACAACTGTCTTTCAATGTTGCAATATTAAAATACTCATTGTCCAACAATGTTTCTACAGTATAATGCAGATTTCAATGGTCAGTTTAATGTAGATTTTATTGTACATTATAATGTAGCTTTTAACTCTCATTATAATATAGGTTTTTAATTTTGTATATTTAAAGCTGACTGTGCAATAATTAAGCGCAGTGATATTGTTGTTATTAATGTTATTGTTGTTATTGTTGTTATTGTTGTTATTGTTGTTATTGTTGTTATTGTTGTTATTGTTGTTATTGTTGTTATTGTTGTTATTGTTGTTATTGTTGTTATTGTTGTTATTGTTGTTATTGTTGTTATTGTTGTTATTGTTGTTATTGCTGTTATTGTTGTTATTGTTGTTATTGTTGTTATTGTTGTTATTGTTGTTATTGTTGTTATTGTTGGTATTGTTGTTATTGTTGTTATTGTTGTTATTGTTGTTATTGTTGTTATTGTTGTTATTGTTGTTATTGTTGTTATTGTTGTTATTGTTGTTATTGTTGTTATTGTTGTTATTGTTGTTATTGTTGTTATTGTTGTTATTGTTGTTATTGTTGTTATTGTTGTTATTGTTGACAGATTCATTGCAGTTGGCAGCACAGTACAGCAGTGAGTTGACTCTCCACCACTGGCTTCTTCCGTGTATATCACTCTCTCACTCTGTATGTCTATGTGGATATGACTCTCTCACTCTGTGTGTGTGTATGTGTATGTGTGTATGTGTACTCACCTATTTGTTTACCACAGGAGATGAGCTATGCTCGTACTGTCCTGTCTCCAACCCACCCTCTAGTAACCTATCTTGCCTGAAATTACCAGTATTTCACACTGTCCAGTGTGTGTGTGCGTGTGTGTGTGTGTGTATGAATGTACGTGTGCTCGTGTCTCTCTCAGTCTCGGCGCGTGTAGTCGTACGTCTGTGCATTCATGCATGTCCGTGTGTGTGTGTGTGCTTGTGTGAGTGTCAGGTGTGGCGGTGCGACCTGGACGATGTCCTGCGGTGGTAGCCGGCTCATACCGCGGAGACTGTCGTACAAGTTGTCATCACGACCGCCATTGTGCCGGCTCGCAGCTATGTTGTGACACAGGTTGTGCCAGTCATTGTGTCGCTGCCGTTCTCAAGATCACCTGTCATCACCTCAAATGCCCGGCCGGCTATGCGTGCGTCGATTACGCCGCAGATCCGTTCAAAGACGCCATTTGTGTCAATACTAGTGCGTACATTACTTTCATACACAATCACTGACACACTGACACACACACACACACACACATACACACATACACACACACGTAATGTTCGGTTGTGACAAATTATTTGTTGTGTTTTGCGGTTATTGCTTGGACCTGAATGAAAGATGTATAGATTAGATAAAATTGAGACAAATATTGTGCTAAATATAGCGCTAGATACCAGCTAACTGGTGTTTGTTTTAACAGCAAATATACACTTTTTTGCCATCTGTGGTGATTTAAATTTTTCCCTGTTTTCTGGGTTTTGTTTTCAGCGAAAAATCCGGGTCGATGTCCTGATGGACTGTTGGACATTGCTGCTACATCGAACCAATCAGCTGTCGCCCGGGACAACACGTCATCTCATACTGGTGACGTCATCAATGACGTAATCAGTGACGAGTGCAGACAGCAATGTGGTGACACCCCGTGTCGACACGAGTGTAGGTTTGTGCTGGCTAACAATTATTTAGTATTATTATTATTATTATTATTTATTACAGGCAAGTTTAGTAGCAAGGAATGAGTGCAATCACTATTACCACCCTGCGGTGACCTCCCTGCGGTGACCTTACCACCTTGCGGTGACCTCATGTGTACCGGAAGCTAACCAAGACCGTTTGGAGAGAAAGATCAAAAAAGGAATTCTAGAGAGAAAGAGAGTTCAAAAACAGATTAATAAATAAACTGCAATAAACTGTTCATCCGATAACACTGCATAATGTCATTCCGATCACAATAACAAATTAAGACTATTAGCGAATCTTTATCCTGACGCCCTGGAATCCTTGTGTGTGTGTGTGTATGTGTGTGTGTGTATGTCTATTTGTTTTTATGTTCTGCTCCCAGATTTGTGTTTTCGCGCGTGTGTTTTAATGTGCGCTATACAAATAAACCTCAATGAGTGAATGAATGAATCTTATGGAATCGCTGTTTTGGTTATCTATTCAGCGATAGCCTGTAGCTTGACGGTGGAATGGAAACATGTTGAATAAAGTACATTTAACAAAATAAATGGGAAATTAACAATAAAATAAATTAGAATAACGCTAAATGTATTAGAAATAGGAACAGACCAAAACTAGTGAGGCACTCAGCAAAACAAGTAATATATTTAAACACCCTGATTCAAACTAAATCAATTTATCATTCATTGAAAATTAGACAAGTAAGCATAAAGTAAAATATATAATGAATGATAGCTATGAGTATTACACGAGGAAGTAAAATAATCATGTGATAAAATAATACAAATATATGCAAACATCACAGGTTTGACTCGCAGTGCGGTTCACAGCAGAAGTGTTGTAGTGACGGCTGCACGCGCCTCTGCTCACCCCCCGACTTGCGACGCCGCTGCACTGATACTCGATGTGAAGAGGACTATTTCTGTCACGATGACCAGCAGCAAGATGCTGTCTGTCTGACTAAAAGTGCGTCTTCACACAACAACAACAACAACAACAACAACAACAACATGTATTTGATATAGCGCACTTTCGAGGGCAAATGCGCGAGCAGTAATACAAGCAGAGACACATGGAGACCGGTATGGAGACAAAAAAAAGGAGCACAAATCGACAGAAATGACCTGACTGCTTGCAAAATAGAATACATACATACATACACATATGCGCACACAAACATGCATATACACACATACACATACACATGCAAACACAACCACTTATTTTTCAAGTATTTATGTAACTGCTGCTACCTTGTGCTTCTGTTCATGCTTCTGTTTTAAATCTATTTGATAGAATTAATCTCATCTGCTTCACACATCCGTAACATTCGTCTATCGATTACTCTTCTCAAAACTTTCGGCCATTTCGGAATTACTGTGGTCTTCAAATTATTCCAATTCATTCATCTTCCAGCTTTACAATACACTTACATTCTCCTGCTTCAGGTTTTTAGCACCAAACTACATTATCACCTTTTTGGATGTCCATATATCAACATAGAGTTATAGATTTTTTGTACGCAGATTACGTGGCCTGTGTTGGGCTATTACTTTAACTGTAGTTAGTTAGTTAACTTTAAGTGTATTTTAACTGTAGTTCCACTGTTCGACCGTGTGTGAGTGTGTGTGTGTGTGTGTGTGTGTGTGTGTGTGTGTGTGTGTGTGTGTGTGTGTGTGTGTGTGTGTGTGTGTGTGTGTGTGTGTGTGTGTGTGTGTGTGTGTGTGTGTGATTTGTGTGTGTGTGTGTGTTTGATCTAGGATTCTCTTTTGCGGCGATTTTAATCTTTGGCTAGATGCCCCTCATCTCAAATCGTGTTCTTCTTCGTTTCTTGAGTTAATATCTTCCTATGGTTTAGCGAATCATGTATGCGGTTCTACTCATGAACATGGTCACACCCTCGACATAGTGCTCTCATTCAGTGACTCCCCTATTTCTATCAAGGATTTGACTGTCTTCCCTATTGATTCCTCTGTTTCAGATCACTCCTTAATTGAATTTTCCGCGCTTATTCCTCTCAGCTTAAGATCGCATAAAACTGTCACGTTTCTAGATTATCTGACTGTTGACTACGACTCTCTATGTAACCAGATATTTTCTTCTTTCAATTATGATTCGTTTTGTTTCTTACCCCCTTATGATCTCTGTAAATATTTCAACTCCTGTCTTGAATTTCTTAGAGATCAGTTTGTTCCTGTTAAGAAGTTCCGTTCCTCTTCATCTCTTCATAGTCCCTGGTTCAATAGTGAAATTCGTAGCTCCAAAACTTCTCTTAGACGACTTGAGCGCCATTGGTTGCGTCTGAAAAATGATGCATCATGGCAATCTTATTGTGTTGCACGGCGTCACCACCATATCTTGTGTGAGTACGCCAAAAAATCCTATTATAATAATAAAATTTCCTCCTGTCTCAACAGTAAATCCCTCTGGAATATTTTCAATAAACTCTTAGGTAAATCTAATACCCTTGTGTTTCCTGATAGTGACCCAACTCGCTTACCTTCCCTATTCTCTCATTTCTTTGAGAATAAAATTTCGAATATATGCTGTCGTTTCCCTCCTGCTACATTGTCTTATTCTCCCACCACCTCCGCCATTTTTCATTCTTTCCTTCCGATTTCCATCTCTGATTGCAGGCTACTACTGAGACGTGTGCACACTCGTTCTTCCTCCCTGGACCCTATTAACCTTGCTCGAATCCCCAACTGTATTGAGTTACTTCTTCCTTTCATCACCTATTTTATCAATTCGTCTTTCTCTCTCGGTGAATTCCTTGCGTCTAAAAGCGCAAGTATTCTCCCTATCCTGAAAAAACCTAACCTTGATCCCAATTGTTTGTCTAACTATCGTCCTATCTCTAGAATTCCTTGGCTATCCAAATCGCTTGAAATGGCCGCTTATGTCCAGATTTCGGACTACCTTGAGCGCCATGATCTATTTCTCCCTGAACAATCAGGCTTCCGTAGTTTTCACTCAACAGAAACCTCGCTTCTCTTCCTCTATGACTCTATTCTTAAATCTACTCTTGCTTTTAAGGATGTTCTTCTCATTCAACTGGACTTCTCTGCGGCTTTTGACACTGTTGATCATCTAATTCTACTCAATACTCTATCCAACCTAGGTATTTGTGGCGCTGCACTATCATTCTTCCGCTCTTATCTTCTTTCACGATCTCAGCTTGTTTGTACCAGTGATTCTTGTAGTGAGTCTTTCCCACTCTCATACGGTGTCCCACAGGGGTCCGTCCTAGGCCCTCTCCTTTTTAATATTTACTTAACCTCGATACTATTTCGCAATCTTCTGTTTCTTCTCTCTTGGATGACATTGAAACCTGGTCTTTGTCCCACCATCTCAAGCTCAATCCGGATAAGACAAAATTTATCCTTTTTCAATCTTCTAGAAGTTTTACTTGTCTATCTGTTCCTATCACTAAATCTGTTCGTAGCTTAGGTGTCTTGCTAGATGATTCTCTTTCTTTTGAACCATACATCTCTGATATCATTAGGGTATGTAACTTTCACATTAGGCGAATCTATTCTATCCGTAGATATTTAACTGTCTCTGCTGCTTTCAAACTGGCTAATTCTTTCATTCTCAGTAGGATTCAATATTGTTGCTCGCTCTTTCTTTCTCTGAACCACCGCCAGCTTCGCAAACTTCAATCTGTTATTAGTAAAGCTTGTCGTCTAATCTACAATCTCCCTGCTGGCTCTCATGTCTCTCACTATCTACAAAAATTGGGACTTCTTCCTATTAAGGCGCTTATTGACTACCGCATCTGTTTGATCATCCATTCCACTCTTATTCTCCGTAAGCCCTCGTACTTATTTGAACTTCTATCCTTCAAAAAATCTACTCGTACACTTAGGTCAACTGATGATTCTCGTCTCTTATTGGAACCTGCTTTTCCTTCTAGACATACTCACTATAATCGTTGTTTCTCTATCTTAGGACCCCGTATTTACAATAAGCTCTCCCCAACACTGCGTTCTATCACTTCTATTCCTCTTTTCAAAAAACACTCTAAGAAATTTTTTCTGTTGAAGTCCTATTATATCTTAGATAACATTGTGTACACTAGCGATGAATATAAGGTGTGATTTTCTCTCTGTTCTCTCCCTCTTTCTTTTACCTTGTGAATGCATGCATTTGTGTTAGTGTGTGTGTTTGTGTGTGTGTGTGCGTGTGTGTGTGCAGCGCCTTAGAGACCCTCTAGGTGTAGGGCGCTATATAAATTTTTTCCATAATGTAATGTAATGTGTGTGTGTGTGTGTGTGTGTGTGTGTGTGTGTGTGTGTGTGTGTGTGTGTGTGTGTGTGTGTGTGTGTGTGTGTGTGTGTGTGTGTGTGTGTGTGTGTGTGTGTGTGTGTGTGTGTGTGTGTGTGTGTGTGTGTGTGTGTGTGTGTGTGTGTGTGTGTGTGTGTGTGTGTGTGTGTGTGTGTGTGTGTGTGTGTGTGTGTGTGTGTGTGTGTGTGTGTGTGTGTGTGTGTGTGTGTGTGTGTGTGTGTGTGTGTGTGTGTGTGTGTGTGTGTGTGTGTGTGTGTGTGTGTGTGTGTGTGTGTGTGTGTGTGTGTGTGTGTGTGTGTGTGTGTGTGTGTGTGTGTGTGTGTGTGTGTGTGTGTGTGTGTGTGTGTGTGTGTGTGTGTGTGTGTGTGTGTGTGTGTGTGTGTGTGTGTGTGTGTGTGTGTGTGTGTGTGTGTGTGTGTGTGTGTGTGTGTGTGTGTGTGTGTGTGTGTGTGTGTGTGTGTGTGTGTGTGTGTGTGTGTGTGTGTGTGTGTGTGTGTGTGTGTGTGTGTGTGTGTGTGTGTGTGTGTGTGTGTGTGTGTGTGTGTGTGTGTGTGTGTGTGTGTGTGTGTGTGTGTGTGTGTGTGTGTGTGTGTGTGTGTGTGTGTGTGTGTGTGTGTGTGTGTGTGTGTGTGTGTGTGTGTGTGTGTGTGTGTGTGTGTGTGTGTGTGTGTGTGTGTGTGTGTGTGTGTGTGTGTGTGTGTGTGTGTGTGTGTGTGTGTGTGTGTGTGTGTGTGTGTGTGTGTGTGTGTGTGTGTGTGTGTGTGTGTGTGTGTGTGTGTGTGTGTGTGTGTGTGTGTGTGTGTGTGTGTGTGTGTGTGTGTGTGTGTGTGTGTGTGTGTGTGTGTGTGTGTGTGTGTGTGTGTGTGTGTGTGTGTGTGTGTGTGTGTGTGTGAGCTAGAGCCCAATGAAGGGCGTTGTCATGGCGAGGTTGAGTCAGTGGACGTTATCGGCGAGGCAAAACAGTGCATCAGGCCAGAAAATAGCACCTGTCAGTACGATGCTCAGTGCTTGCCTGGACACAAGTGTTGTCTGGACGAATGTGGCAAGCAGTCCTGTGTGTCAGCTGTCACTCGGCTCTTGTGCGAGGACATCACGTGTGATAACAACTCGGCCTGCGTGGCCAACTCTTATGCTGATGCCCAGTGCTTTCCTACAGGTGCTCTCTCCCTCTCTCTCTGTTTATCTCTCTCTCTCACACTAACACAGACACATACACACACAGCACAGTACAGAACAGAACAGTGCAGTGATACATTTAAATGACACTAGCGGATTTGATAATAATAATAATGATAATGATAGTAATTGTTTGTGGCTGATATCAGAGGAGAAGGATGGCTTGTGCCCGCACGTTTTGAACGGCACGAGGCCTCGTGGCGGATGCACCTCCACTTGTGAGTACGACTCCCAGTGTGACGGAGACGCCAAGTGTTGTTGGAACGGATGCGCCAAGGTCTGCCTGCCTCCCCGTCCTCCCGACTGCACCACTATTCGTTGTGCCATTGGCCAGAGATGCCTGGAAGATCGGTCCGGCGCACCCTACTGCGCTCCAATACGTACGTGCCACAATATCACAATAAGAACACAATTATACAATCACACCAATGGTGGATATTCGTGTCGAGGCTCGGGGGGATGACAGCCATCATGCATTAGTGTTCAAAGTTGACTCAGTTGGTGAGATTTGGTGTTGGTGAGACTCAATTGCATGAGACCGTCAACTTTTTTCGGCCTATTCAATTACAACACACACATATACCTCAATAAAAAGTATATTGCATATAATTGCATACACACACACATATATATGTATCGTGTTACTTTTTATATGCTGATTTTGATGACAATATATTCAGTGAACTGAACTGAACAGAATTATCGGTGGGTATAATTCATCCTCCCAGTCAATTTATCGTGGTGTATATCGAGTTGTATACGTGGTGTATCTCGTATATACCCCACATACCCCACAAGGAGGACTCTCTTTGCCAATCAATCAAACGCTGATTTTATGGCAATTTTATCGTAGCCGCTTAACGACTACAATGCAATGTTATTGCAGTTATTGCAATATTGTTATTGCAATGCAATGCTATTGCAATGCAATGTTATTGCAGCTTGCAAGCAGGACGGCGAAATTATCGATATTGAATGCAACAGCTGTACGTGCATACAAGGTTTCCTGCTGTGTTCTCAAGAAGAATGTCCTCCAGGTGAGATTTCGTAAAGAAAAAAAGTTAGGCAATATTATATATTTATTATTAATAATATATTATATAATATTATTATTATAATTTTTTCCCGTGTTTGTGTTTCTTTCAATTGGGCTGCATACGTTTTGTTAATAATACGACAAATTTGGATGGCATTTTAGCCAAACACACGATAAAAACAAAAAATACACTTAAATAAATTAATAAAACATAATTAAAACATAATTTACTATCAAACTTATAAAATAAAAAGGTAAACTGAATTAATATACTTAATATACTAAATATTTATACTCAAATAGACTTGTGGATAAAATTACACTTTCAGCCTAATCTAGCGTAATTACGTAGACTAATTCAATTACTAATAGAAGTTATATTGAGAGTAATACTGTGTGAATCTAGGAACCTATATCGTGTTATGCCCTCGGCCTTTTCATATGCTCCATTCAATTTGTGCCTGCTCAAACAGTCTGACTTCTGAGTGTATGTACAAGTGTGTATTCGTGTCTGTGTGCTCTGTGTTTGTATGCTCTGTGGTGGGAGGTTGTTTATCTGTCCTTTATACTCCAAAATCATCTGGGTTCTGTATTTTGTACGTGTGTGGTATCGCTCGTTGCAAATCAGCTGGGTGCACTGCAACATACACTACAGCGCTGCCACATGTGATGTTTATGTGTGCTGCAGCAAAGGCCGGGTTTTGTCCGCGACTTACCAAGGGCTACAAGGGTCAGTGCGTGGAGGAATGTGGTGACGATTATGAATGTGATGGTGACTTCAAGTGCTGCTTCACCGGCTGCGGCCACACCTGCCAATCACCAGGTGATTGGTGATTTAATTAGTGAGAATATATCAATATAAGAGTAAACAAGTGAGATATATTATCTGTGTGTGGAGAAAGAGGAATATGATACACAATTTCAACATCAATACAAAGAGCGAACGGAGATGAACTCACAGGTGAGCTGATATTAAAAAATGAAATAAAAAGCAATATAAAAGAAACAATATATATATAGTCTTAAAAATAAGAGAAAAAAGAGAGATGATTAAATGATAAAACTAGGAAGTATGATCAATGAGCAAAGATACAGAAACGATTGGGAAAACAAGATAGATTCAAGATAACAAATGTCACTATGAAGTTCGACCTCAATAGCAAGGCCCGACTGAGGCGACATCTAGAAACTGTGATTGATCATGTTTCAGGTGCTGTAAAACCTCTATTTCAACGACATGCCGCTCTATTTCTCAAATCTTTCTTCGTAGTAACGTCGAATTAGAGCTGCCGTTCAATTAGACACCGCTGCCTTATTTTTCCACTAGCTGATCAGTGAATAATACAGTTAGTAATACAGTTGATGAATTATTAAATAAACTAATAAAAAATAAATAAAAATGAATAGATGGTTAGATAGATAGATAGATAGATAGATAGATAGATAGATAGATAGATAGATAGATAGATAGATAGATAGATAGATAGATAGATAGATAGATAGATAGATAGATAGATAGATAGATAGATAGATAGATAGATAGATAGATAGATAGATAGATAGATAGATAGATAGATAGATAGATAGATAGATAGATAGATAGATAGATAGATAGATAGATAGATAGATAGATAGATAGATAGATAGATAGATAGATAGATAGATAGATAGATAGATAGATAGATAGATAGATAGATAGATAGATAGATAGATAGATAGATAGATAGATAGATAGATAGATAGATAGATAGATAGATAGATAGATAGATAGATAGATAGAATAAATAAATAATTGAATAAATAAACTGTTGTCAGTGCCGGAAGTGGTGCATCCGTGTAGAACGGTTCGTTTTCGATGCGGCGATGCAACTCGATGTGCGGCCACCAGAGGGCTCTGTCAGCCAGGCAAGACATGTCCCTTGTCTCCGCTGTGTGTCAGCAAGAAAGCCCCCTTCTGTGCCAAGTGTCCTCCAGGCAAGGTGTGTGTGCTGCAGAAACATGCATGCGAAACATCGGGGGCTTGCGACAGACAGCCCATCTGCATCCAGCTCTACAGGTGACCGGAGATATGATTTCCAAAAAAATCGACAAGTTTTTATTGAAAATTAATTGAAGCAATTATTAAAAATGATTGAATTATATACTAAATATTTTTTTTTCCTCATATTATTTTACCAAAAATTAAATAAATTATTAAAATTATATATTTTATGTTTTTTATATTAATACCGTTTCTTTCTAAAAAAGACGTGTACATTTTTAGTTTTTTTGTGTGTGAAAATTGTCTGGTTACATGGATAGTAGCTTTATTTAAGTACATTGCTCTTCAAGACAGGAAGAAAATGTCCTATACTTTCGACTATTGGAGTCTATTGGATCTTCTATTGGAGTCTGAATGCAGGAGATCTGGTTTCAAATGACGTGATTATTGGCGCATATACTTGCCGGAAATATTTCACGTCACCTCATGTAACAATTATTTCATCCAGTTCTTCTGCTACATGCTTGTCTCATAATCACCTTTTATCCTTTCTGTTGCTGACAAACAGTTGCTGTACATGCATTCTGGGCATTCCGGGCTATTTTTTTACTGACAGTTCTGTCGAATGATATGCACATTATTAGCGAATTATTCTGCAGCTTAAAAAACGCTCGGCTAACTTTTAATAATGAACTTTTATGTCTGTGCTTGTGTGTATGTGTGTGTGTGTGTGTGTGTGTGTGTGTGTGTGTGTGTGTGTGTGTGTTTGTGTGTAACGCAGCGATGATACAGTTTTTGAAGAGGATGACGACCTGGAAACTGAGGTTGTGATTCGCCAAAACTCTTAAACGATACCCTGTAATGTACTGTCACTGTGTCTGTGTGTGTCTGTGCCTGTGTGTGTTTATGTATGTATTTGTGTGTCTCTGCGTAAATGACGGGATTATAAAATTGAAAGTCACATTCACTTTGTCAAAAAAAATCTGGAAATATCCAAGACGAGAATGCACGAGAATAATTAAGATTAATAATCCAATCAACAATCAAATTGGTTAGTAACATCCTCCATCAGCATAATTATATTTTTGCTGATAAGGAAATTGATTAAACAAAACTATTACTTTTTACAGCTCATATAAGTAATTTTCAGAACAATATAAGCCGGACAAATAATGTTTTATTTGAATAATTCATTAACAATTTATTGCACCTTTTATTGTCTTACAATTTATGTTTTTAATATCTGTGCTGCTATCATACAAATGTTTTTAAATCGTCTAATGACAATTGTTTAAAATCATCTGTGAATTAATTACTAGAAACTTTCTTATTTTGTTATTAAGCTGTGTTTCTTATTTTCACGCACTGGTAATTATTGGACTGAACAATACAGCTTCCAACAGCGCCAGTTGTGTTCACGTGGCACCAGGGGTTCTTAACAACAGGACTGCTTGCACCCCTAGAAGCTCTGAAGGGTGCGAAGATTCCTATAAAGTATTAAATATAATATGTTTTGTCTATACTTTATGTTATTTACTGGAAGGAAAACATTTAACTTGAAGGAAATTTAAGCTATATGAATGGATATTGAATAAAGTTTTGTTATTAAGTCGTTCGTATTTTTATCTGTTTTATACGTAGCTATCAAGAATCTAGTGGATTAAAACAACTGAGTGCTGATTTGAGAAGTGTGCCAATAGTGAGAAAGTTTGAGAACCACTGCTGCACGGTAAAAGAGTGAGTTTTAGTTGTATAATCGTCCGCTAGATGGCGGGACAATAGCGACACATGATGAGGAACTGGGTCATCATCTCGCCGCTTCCGGTCACGGCCAGTTGCACGTGACGCTGGATAAACAGGCTGACACACCACCATACACACACACACACACACACACACACATACAAGAACAATTCACCGACGAAACTCATGTGGTAGCGTAGCATGTGTATACAGCACAATCAACGTACACATACTATCAAACGTAAGCTCACACACTCACACATGCGCACACATGCACACACTCACACACACATACACACATGTGTAAGCGATGCATGCAGATATTGACATTCTTACACACAGAAATACACACACACACACACACACACACACACACACACACATAAGGACCTTGATCGTAGTATAAGGCAGTAATATACACATGTCGTGAGAAAAATATTTGGGAATTTTGGAAATGATTTGCCAATGCTCAACAGGCAACAGAGTATACAATATTGACATACATCACGCTAATGCCTTTGTTATATATAAAAAATGGACAACGGATTTTTGTACACTGTCTGAGTGAAGTCTCACATGAATCCAGTCAGCAAATTGAATGCGAATTATTCAGCAAATTAATTGAGACAAGTACAAAATTACAAAAACACATGATATTGAGTTTGGGAAAATATTCCACATTCAATTGGCCAAATTCCGTCCGCGCTCAAATTTGTATGTTTCAATAAAATTTTGCCGTTTTCTCTCTGGTTCTGTTCATTTTTCATGGAAGTGAATAATTTGGCCACCAAAAGAACATACTTCACGCGTTCATCGTAGATTCAAGAGCTAGATGCTGTTGTTTATACTCCTCCAGCTCAGGACGAAATATGTTGACTGAGAAACGTGACAACGGGCCACTGATGAAGTCTCAACAATTCCATCTGCTGTTTGTGCCTTCCTGTTGGTTCCGGTTCCCGCTGGCACTTCTCCAGACGCTGTCGGTGCTGACACAAGAAGCCAGCTACCAAAGTGGCGACTACTGCCGTCATGGCCAGCAAGACGAAGGCGGCCGAGAAACCGGCTGCCGGCAAGCAAACCTTGTTGGTCTGCTCGTCGCTGATGCGTCCTTGAAATACAGTCACTGGCTTATCATTGTCATAAGTCGATTCGAACTGAAGATCGTTGGGCGAGATGACCTGCAGAGTGGAGACCACTCCCACATCTGCAGCGGCGCCGTTCTCAGAGTCAACCACAAATCGTTTGCGGCGAATGTTTAGACTGCGTGGGCCCCACGGAAACTCGGAGCGGTCCAGTGAGGAATCACTCAGTCCAGCGTCGACGGTATGGCGATGACGATTTCGTTTGGTCTCCTGTCTGTTAGTGGAATCAATACTGTTCTTGTTGCTTAGGAATGAGAGGTGCTGATCAGCTGACATACGTTCATCGGGCATTCTACGGTATGTGAGAGAAGATGGAGCGGGAAGTTGTCTGCTTAGTGAAGCCATTGAGTCTGCGATTGAGTTCAGATCTTGATGACTCTCCAGCAGGTGCCCGTTTGTGAGATCCGACTCAGACGAATCTTCAGTGCGGCTATTATTGAAGTCGCTTTCATTTTTGTCGGGCATCTGTTGACCCAGTCGATTCACAGAGTACAAATGGTTGGATTCTGCATGATGCGGATCTGACAAGGCATCCGACAAGGGTCCTGTTTCGTCCACGCGTCGCTGACCTGGGTAGCCCGACGACGGAATCTGCTGACAATGATCCGGACATCCGTAGCGACAAATTTCCACCTTGCAGCGCAGATGCACGTAAACACTGTCGGGAAACTTGAATGCGTGGAAGTGAGCGTACGTCAACACCGTCGACCTGCCGTCGTTGTTCTTCAGCTTGTTGAACGGACTGACCATCTTGGGACGCAGAACACATCCGTTCTGGTCTGAAAGCTGGATGGGACGACCACGACCGTCGGACGCCTCACAATCCTTCACTCGCATGTCAAACTCGTCTGCATTGTAACAAACAGCAACATACACAAATCAGCATAGACGACAAAGTGGCTAAGTTGTGTGTACACGCTCGTACACATACATTTGATAAGTTACACATGACAGATTTAATCCGGAACGAGTCCATGTTTATTGCTTACAATATAATATCTTCTACAAAAGTCAAGTAGATGAAGCACACCTGATTTGATAAGTCTAGTTAAGATAGCAGTGATGCAGGGGTATTAGTGAAGGGGTTCTTCACCTGGTTTCTAAGAGTTGCGGAAATTCATGTGAAAAAGAAAACAAAATATAGGTTTTAACTATGTTTCATATCTTTCTTGGAAACAATTTTTTGTTTTTGTTTAATTCTCTTAAACAGTGTGCGAAAGGATATTTGATTTGGATGATGATGGGAAGGACAGTTTCATGATGGCTATCACGAATACAGGTGGTGCGAGAACACACTGCTGAGAATGGCTGCATTATTGTGAGTGGGATTTCCTCTCACCATTGGGATCGTTAATTGCAACGACCATGGTAAGTGTGGAACCGAGGGGAACGATTCCGTTCACCGCACCAGACCATGGTCCCTTGCCATCTTGCACTTCCATCCAACAATCCACGTTGTCCCCTGTCACCACACAGACACACACACACACACACACACACACACACACACGAATATGCAACAAAATATAATACCAATACAACGAACACACAACAATAATTTGCTTCATGCCATTTGAAATATGATATCTCCCAATCCTGCTCATCATATTGTAATAATAATAATAATAATAATATACTATTATTGTTCGTCATGAGACGATTTGTGTGTATGTTTCTCTATCTCCTTATGTGTGTGTGTATATAAACACATGACCGTGTGTGTGGCTCTCCAAGCGATTCCGCAAGCTTCAGTCTGTGCAATCTATTGCATTGGCCCTATTTCACTGTAGCGTAGTCGGCGTAGTTTTTGCACATGCACACACACACTGACACACAAACACACACACTGACACACACACACACATACACACAGACACACACACAGACACTGACACACACACACACACACACACACTGACACACACATACACACACACACACACACACACACACACACACACAGACACACAGACACACAGACACACAGACACACACAAACACTGACATACACATACAGACACACACACACACACACACATGTACTACACAGCGACCTGCTTATGTCTGCGCGCAGTTTGTGCCATTTCTACTTCGTCCGCAAACGTGGTGGCCTGTCATCGCTATGCTGTATGTGTGTGTATGTGAGTGTGTGTGTATGTGTGTGTGTGTCTGCATGAGCTGACAGTTTGTGAATGCATAATTAAGTGATGTCAGCACATACATATTAGTGTGTGTGTGTGTGGCAGTGCTCGCATTGAGTAGTACTCTACTGGAATATGCATGTGCATTCGTGTGTGTGTGTATGTAAATTGTGTATGTATGTGTGTGTGTGTGTAAACAGGCTCGATAGAAATGATGGCAGATGTAGAGCTAGTCATTGGGAAGTAAGTGCAGAGATATGCATTTACCTATGAGTGTTCTCCGCAGATGAAAAAAATGTTCTGTTTCTATAGCAATATACAGCTGAAATTGTTGTCTATTTTTAGGAGAGAAAGCATATTTATCTCTCTAAACGAAAGTGCGTCAGTGTGGCTTAGACATTTTATAGCTCAGAATTATTTGATATGTAACAAATGATTCATAAAACCACCAATAATCTGATTATATTCTGTGAGAGATCATTACTTTTAAAATGCCATATTCCTACTTTTACTGTTTATTATGGCTAATAATTATATGTCATATTTTTATAAATATTATATGCTTAAATATTTGAAAATTTGATTTTAAATGTCTTCAACGCGAAAGTTGTTATTCAGCCGTTCAAAAACGTTCAATGCTTAACTATTGACAAAATTTAAACAAAAAAACCCGACTCAGTCAAATACATTTGTAAGACAATAAAATCGATGTTAGTTGAAATGAAAATGTCCGTCGCTTGGAACTTTCTCACGCAGGCAATACAACACACACACACACACACACACACACACAAACACACACACAAACACACACACACACACATGCATACACACATATACTGGAACGTGGTGTAATTATGATGGTAGAAGGTTGAGTATGTAGTTGGGTGCCTGAGTGCCAGTGTAATAATCTTGCGGACACTTGGACCCGTCCATGTCCCGTCCTCTATCTTTCAATCTCTGCTGCTCTCATACTCTCTCTCTCTCTCTAGTACTGGCTTCAAACAACAACTACAACTACAGCAGTAATTAGGACAGCAATCGGAGCAATTGTCTCGCATGGTCACACACACACATACATACACACATACACACAAGCATTCAAACACACACATACACATATACACATACATACACATACACATACATACATACATACATACATACATATGTATACTCACCCACACACAAACACAAACACTAACACACACCCACACACTCACACTAACACTAACACAGACACTAACACATACACGCACACACACACACACATTATGGTGGCTATATGTGATGAAATATTTGGTCGACGTATAAAAAAGTAAATAACAAATAAACTATATTAAAAATCACAATATGAATTATATTAATACAATGACGTTTGATTTGAAAATTTTCAGTGTGCCTTTGTGCACACACACGCACACACACACACACACACACAAATATGCAAGTATGCACCACAATACACACACGCATACATACACATATGTGCATACACATTGAATCCTACACCACTGTAAGACATCATAACTGGCATGTATGTGTCTGCGGGTGTCATGTGTATGGTGCGGTGGTATGGTATGTGTATGGGGTGTTATGTATTAACTCAAGCGTGAATGTATGCGCGTGTGTATGCGTGTGTGTGTGTGTGTTTGTGAACAATGCTATGAGGTCAACGAAAAAGACTGTGTGTGCTTTGAAGTCGTTCTTTTGATCATTTGAAAGGAAACGGACAATAAAGCCAACGAACAACGTAATAGCGGTAAAACTGCACTAAAATGGGCTTAGATCCTGGTGGATATGGGGGTATATTATCCCCTGATAAATTGGCTGGGGCTGAATGAATATGCAATTATACCCGCCACCGATATTTCTGTTGAATTCAGTTCATTGGGTTCATATCGTCATCGAAATCAGCATAGCAAAAACGTAACAATACACGACTAATGCGTGTGTGTGTGTGTGTGTGTGTGTGTGTGTGTGTGATCAAGGTTGTGATTTATTGATGATCAAGTTGCATGGAGATTGCAGTCATGCAATTCATAACGTTCATGCTCATCTCATTCCACCTTGTTAATTAATAATAACAATAATAATATCAACAGAAAAATCAATGATAAAAAATTATGATATATTTGAGTTATTTATGAGTTAAAATTATATTGGAACTGAAAGTTTTTCTGATTGACAAGTCGATTAATTTCTGACCTCTAAAGTTCAGTTCAATGACCTCTAGGTCTGATATAACCACGGGTGCTTTTGTGGCTGTTTTCTCGTAGTCGTTGTACCATTCACATCTGAGACGCTTAGCTTCATCCCAAACCTACACACACACACACACACACACACACACACACACACACACACACACACACACACACACACACACACACACACACACACACACACACACAAAATCAAACAATAAAACCACAACACACAACAATAGAAAACATGTGATAAAGTGGATATAATTAACATTAGCAAATTGGTATTTTGCAAAAAAACACCAGCCTACCTCGATGAGTTCGCTGTCATATTGAATAATAATGGTGTTTTCGTAGAATTTTCCATTGAGGTCGGGTTTGGTGCCGCATTTATTGTAGCCAATCTGGAAGCTGTACGACGATTGGTCAGAATTGGGCGGCACATAAACACAACCGCCTGCACTGAACTGACCCTTGGAAAACACCAGACCCTGACCAACACACACACACACACACACACACACACACACACACATACACATATATATACACGAATACATAAACGCTGTACAGATGTAATTTTAATATATATATAAATCCGCGATGAAAAGTAAATTGGAATGTAAGAATGTATCCTGATTATCCTTAACCATATATACAATTATTCTATACCCAAATACTGACGTGGTAGACTTTCAAATGATTAATTGTATTGAAGCTAACATGCCGTTGAGAATATGTATTATAATAAAATTTGTACATACATTACTTTTGCCATCAATATTAATAAATAGAATACAACACACAGACACTGTGTATTTGTTTGTATGTGTTTGTGTGTATGTGTATGTGTTTGTGTGTGTTTGTGTGTATGTGTGTGTGTGTGTGTGTGTATTGTGTTGTGGCCGATGTGCACTCACATTGAAACTGCCGGCAAATCCTAATTGCACAGTCATGTGATCTTTGTTGCACATCACCTCCAGACTGACAACGTCGGGAAGACCAGATGGCCGGGATAAACTACTGCTTTCATACTGACCCACAGCACACTGACACACATACACACAGATACAAACACACACGAGTTTTGAAAAAAGTGTTTGTATATTGTTTGCCAGTCGTTTAATTCCCATTATGAAAAACTGAAAAATATGAAAAACTGGCTTAATCCTTTCCAATATTATACAAATTAAGACCAACAGTGAACAAATATAATAAAATATTTTGTTCTTACATTTTTGTCTCGTGTTATTAAGAGTATGAGAAATATTGGTACACACGCATGAACATTTTTACGATACTGTTCTGAGGGAAGAACTGTTAGATGTTTTGGGCGATTTTCGGTTGAATTCCAGCAAGTGAAAATGTTGCAGCTTTCATGTGCTATCAAGCTCAATGCACTTCCTTTCTACCATGAAAGCCATGGAATAAAAAACCCACATGTTTGCGTGCGCCGGCGCATGTGTGTGTATGTGTGTGTGTATATGTGTGTCTGTCTCTAAATGCATTTGCCAATGTGTCTCACATTCCTCGCTCTTTCTCTCTGAATATCTTTCTCTTTCTGCCTCTGTGTGTATGGCAACAAACACGCACAAAATTCGTTAGCATTCACACAAACAGACACACAAACACAAAAACCCATGAAACATACACTCTTCCACACACACACACACACACACAAATATACAGTCAATTTCGCGAGTTGTGGCATGCTTGATGCTTAAAATGTTTGTCTAATACAGATAGTAGCAGTTCAAAATGACTCATTATTAACACAATTTTGATGTTCTTCATATTCGATGATCTGAAGGAATTACAAAAACTAAATATTTACACTGAAAACACAATTTTCATTGTCTAATATTTATTTAGTAATATTTTGGAATTATATATATGAAATTTACGTTCCTGTTCTCCAAATGCTGTTATTGTCTTGTGATGAATTAAAGTCACCATGAATTGTAGTGTTATTGTCTTGTGATGAATTAAAGTCACCAGGAATTATAGTGTTATTGGCTTGTGATGAATTAAAGTCACCAGGAATTTTAGTGTCATTGTATTGGGATGAATTGAAATCTCTCGTCTGTGCTGTGTTCTTAAACGAGCATGAAAATGAACGAGTCGATATATTGTCAATTATCATTCTAGTCAACATTTCAACTTGCCAAATTTTCCTTACAGACAATTAAGCAATGTGTGAAAACATGAAAACTTTCAAATTTACCAAGTCCTCGTAAACTTCACAAAATAACCGCCAGCATGAAAATACGGTTTGGAAAACAACAAGTTGTTCTTAACATTCTTAACAGTTTTACAAATTTGTTGATCATTTATGCTAACATTATACTCAAACTAAAAGAATGTCTTACATGCAACATGTAGATTACATGTATAACGGATGCCATGTAGAACCATACAAGTGCCATTAACTAGGTATGAAAGCAAGTTCTTTGTATGGATTACTCATTCGAGTATTGAACTGTGGGTTGGCAAATAAAAATTAATTAAAGCCTGAAGAATGTCAACTGACATCAGTGATAGAATTATTGTCACGCTCCAACTGATGTGTTCCAATGAGCTATGGCTGGGTTACAAGTGTGGTTATGAATTTGGCTGTGTGGGATCACAGAGAACAATGTGAGCCACATGTGAAACTTGTTGATACGGGTCATTGACCTCTGTGATGCTTTGCAGCCTCGGTTCAGTGTTGCAATGCCAATTCAACCATGATATAACCATTCAACGCTTCAATTGTTCAATATTGCTTTTTGCCGATGATGCATTCATCGTTAGAGACAGCTAGAAAAAAGGAATTCATTAAAAGCAGAACAGTTGCTTGATACCGGCAAATATTGTGAATAGTCTGTAGATATATATTTATAAATTTAATATGCAAACAGAGCTTTGTGATGTTTTTCAAAGATTTTCATGTCTAATAATTTTCAATCAAATGATCTATTAAGTTTTTATATCTTCAATTTACCTTTCTAATTGTTTTCACAAATAGCTTTAATTTTTTTAATCCAGCTTTTAAACTTTCATAGCCTATATAGTCTTGCCAAACAATAAATCAAAATCATGGGCTTAGTGCTTGAATGTTTTTGGTAATGAAGCACGAATAATATACGCTTTGCAAACTTGAAGCAAAACAAAATAATTGCAATAGTATAAAATTAAGAAAAAGTCAAATTTAAGACGCTCTTATGCCGATAATTGATCAGTTAATCAACAAATATGTGGTAATATGTGGTAACAGGTGGTAATATGTGATAATATGTGGCAATGTTTGGTAATATGTGGCAATGTGTGGTAATAAGTGGTAATATGTGGTAATATGCGGTAATATGTGGTATTAAGTGGTAATATGTGGTAATGTGTGGTAATATGTGGTAATGTGTGGTAATATATTGCTGATGCAGAGATGAACAAGGAAACTCTAGCTTCGGGCAGAACTTTCAGTAGAGACACTTATCTGGGAATAATGGTTGAAAGTGTGTGTGTGCATGTGTGTGTGTGTGTGCATGTGTGTGTGTGTGTTCAATGGAGCGTGAACAGTTACAAGCTGCGTGTTGGACGTATTTTGGGCAGCCATTCCACCCGACATGTCCCCATTTTCAGTGCTGTCTAAATTACACACACTATACCGGAGAAACTAGTGGACAGTAACGCAATCGGCACTTAAGTGCTTACAAGCAGCATTGCCTCTTTGAAGACAAGTTCCAATCAACTTTCAAGCATAAATCTTGAATGAAATATATAATATATTGACTATATAAATTTCTTTTTGTTTTTCTTACATCTTATTTCATACATTCTGTCTTATATTTGGGTTAGATTAAGATAGGTATAAATACGGATCTTACACGTTGTCCTTTACACATATTTTATGCGTTGGCAAAGAACAAGCAGTTTGATCGCCTTGAAAGATTTATCAAACGTAGTACTAAGCATTACACACTCTACTCGCTATTGTATATATACACTTCTATATAGACACTTAATTTTGATCACTTTAATTGTATTGATCGTTTTTTTTCCTCATTAGCTTTCATCTTCCTGGCTAGAATCTTAATTTTTTGAACTCTCTTTCTCTCTATATCTTTTAGAAGGTTCCAGTACACATGGGGCCACCACAGGGTGGTAATAGTGTTTGAACTCTTCCCCCATGCTACTGAATTTGCCTTTAATTAATAATAATAACAATAATAATAATAATAATACTCACAGAGACGAGGCACAAGTACAGTATCAGCTGCGTTGAGATATGCTTGGCCATTTTCGTGATATCTGGAGAAACAATAAAACAAACATTGATATACAATAGACAAGCATTGATATACAATAGCCAAACATTGATATACAATAGACAAGCATTGATATACAATAGACTAGCATTGATATACAATGGACAAGCATTGATATACAATAGACAAGCATTGATATACAATAGACAAGCATTGATATACAATGGACAAGCATTGATATACAATAGACAAGCATTGATATACAATAGACAAGCATTGATGATATCACACACGGGCGTTTTATCAATACCGTTCCTGCATCTGTTTCTTCACTTTGGCTGACCAAATGTGCCTATTAAATTGACAATCACTACGTTTTCAACATCGCCAGCATTCCTTCGATTGCACAAAATTTCATTGTTGAAAGTTACAAGTATATATCACATTGGATATTAATAATTAATTATACAACTTTCTCGATATTTTGGTATATATTCTCTATATTACTGGACTAGCCACTGTAATTTATAATGTGAGTATTAAAACAACATTGTTTGATCGCAGTGATAACGTGAAGACATTGGTGATAATGGCATGCATCCAGTGTGATGGAGAATAAAGGCAGATGAAATGGATCTACTGTTGCCATCAATTCCACTCTGCATCCCACTGAGTCCACTGGACTTGTGCGTGCACCTGTATGTGTGTATGTGTCTGTGTGTATGTCTGTGTGTGCGCATGTAATTGGGCCAGCACAGTTGACGGCGGGCGGTTCACAATGAGCGCACAACGTCTCAGAATGACCAGATGTTTGGAGAAGTAGGCAACTATGGCGGCAGCAAATCGTGTGTGTGTGTGTGTGTGTGTGTGTGTCAATATGTACGCACCATTGAACATGTGTTGTGATACACACACACACACACACACACACACACACGCGCGACATTCAACCGGCCACACCACTACACATGACAATTTAATACGGCGAATTTCTCTGCTACTGTGGGAATTCGGCTCTCTCTCATGCACACACACTGACACACACACACACACACACAAACACACACACACATCTTCTACACGGAAGAGTGGTTGTGTGTTGTTGGCAGTAGTATAATGTTGCGACGTGATGCATCGTCAAGATCGCTAACCTTGTGTTTCCGGTCACAAATGAAAGTTGATGCTAAGCACAATTTGGCCACGGCTGCAATTTGAAGCAATTGGTACTTAAATATACTGTAGCCGCCAAAAGTTGGCACGCCAAACACAAGATAACCTATTTTTGTGTTGACGGCATGAAAGTGGAACAAGAAAACTGTTTAATAATTGGTTTTAGTTGATTGATATTAATTGATAATTTTTCTCTATACATAGCTGGAAACACAGAGAGCAAATGTTTGGTAGCTGGCACAACAGACAGCGGTTCCCATGAAACACAAACCAACCTGTAATAATACTCAAACAATACTTCACCTGATAATTTCAAGTATCCTGGTAGAAATAATTGATTGAGTTTGCTCTGTCAGTCATGCACAAATATGTATAGTTAGTACGTGATGTTGAAAGCGAGGACATTCCAATTTATGATCAATTTACAAGTGTAAATGTATCATATCAACACTCGTGTGGACTAACTTTTGACGCCTACTGAACCCGAGTTAATTATAAGTCTGACATGGTGTTCTTGTACCAGAGTTTTATGTAGAATATCTCGATCTTACGATCCTATTGTAGAACAATGGAATGCCAATTTTTAAGAGTTAATTCCTCGTCCAGTTATTGTATAATTTGCAAATCTAGCAAGTGCAGATGGTCGGTTAGGCGATCTTGTAGATTAGACCGTGAACAACGTCGGCATGTGTTATTGCTGGGTGCGAATAATAGGAAAGTGTTAACATGGGCATAACATTTGTTGAAAATTTCAGCCGAAAATCACTTTTGACTATCATTAACTAATAATATTAAGCAATTTATATTGTCCTATAATTTCTGACAAAGTGCATAATAATTTGACGGCTTGTGTTAATATAAGCTGTGCTGGAACCAAGTGATATGGCGTGTACTAAAATGTATATGGCTGACTCAAAAACAAATAAAAACACACCACACAGTACAAGAAATCAAACGAAATTATCAAGAAAAACTGAACGACTCGTAATAAATTAAGAACGTGTAAAATAAATGTTCATAAAGACACAAATAAAGCTGATTTCTTAACCCTGCGGTCAGGGGATAAGAATACTGTCGCCGTACCCGCTGCGTGTCGTGTAAGAGGCGACTAAAAGCGGACCCACTGCTTCTTCCCTCCCTGTACTGCCACACCAAGGAGGGAGCGATAATCCAACAGGGTTGGCACCCTCCTTGGATTAATGCAGCTGTCTCCTGTCCTATCCCTCTACCCGAACTATAAAAAAAGATAATTTCTGCATTTGCCCTATATAAACATTGTCAGAGATGTCAGTGAGGAAACAATGGTCGCACGGTACAGATACCTGAGAGCCGACTGATTTCAACGGCGCCAACCGATATCCCGTTATATCCCGTGAGGTAGCCACGTGGAGCAGCGATATACTGAACGTCAACACTGCGGACCTTACGAGCCACCTGCCTCCTAGCGACTGTCACCTGCACTCGTACTCACGCTACTCTTCTGTGTGTGTGTGTGTGTGTGTGTGTGTCCGGCTGTGTGTAGAAACGCTTGAAGTAGGTTCCAAGGTGGCGCCATCTAGGCGGTAAACATGGGCTGAAGTCGGTGACAAGAATGCGTTCACCATCCCTTGGACAATGAATCTTCCCGGTTCATCTCCTTCTGCAGTAGAGGATGAGAATACTGCCGCCGTAACCGCTACGTGTTGTATCCGAGAGACGACTGAAAACCTCATTTTCCTCTTCTCTGTTCTTCCTTTCTCCTTCGTGCGATATCCAAGAATCGACAAGGATTGGCACCTCCTTTGGACAGCACATTATTATTACACACAATATTGTTCTCTTCCTTGGAACAAAATAACAGTTCATCCCATACTTGCTCCAGAGCGCTTTATTGAATGGCTGGTTAGACTGGAGATGCAACTTACTGGATATGAGCGATTCTTTCAGTTAATTTTATTGCTTCAGCATATGTTTACAGGTGATTTATTTGTCATCAAGTATTTGCAATCTAGACTGAAATAACACAAACAAGCAAACAAATATATTTAACACAGCGCCAAGTAAGGTGAGGGTACGTAACCCAGAAGAACACCGAGTTACGCTTGTTATCAAATATTTCTTGCAAGATAATCTTGAAACTCATTCTCTAGATCAATATACCGACAAATGCGTGTTTTGTGCGTTAATGGACCTAGTCAACAGACCAGGTCAGTGGCGGCGCCAGGATTTTTCCGATGGAGGGAGTCTAAGGAGTAAGTTAAAGGGGCTTGGCGAAACATGAAGAACTACACTCGAACGCTGACTACATAATATTATATGGGACTGGGGCACACTGATTCAGTCCTTCAACTTGAACCAAAATTACAGGACTTCATTTACAGTGGCAAGTAATTTTATTGTCAATGATTATGATTTTTGGGAGTGCTTATGGGGGGTTTGGCATATTAGGTGGGCTGAAGTCCTCCAAGCCCCCCTTGGCGCCACCACTGGACCTAGTCAACTACAATAGATGGCTGCTCAACGGATGCTCCGCAGAACAGACATATTTGAATATTTATAGATACATCTTGTCTCTTATGACAATTATTCCGGCTCATTTGGGCTAATGACCTGCGTGATTTTAGTTTAATTACCATAAATAACCCAATTCGTATATCTGGATTAATGGACTTGGGGAATTTTCAAGACATGCATTGAACACAAAAGGTGCGACACCTTTAAAAGACGACGCGATGTAGTGCGATGTAGATGTATACCACACCGTACCATCTAGAAACACCTAGCGCCATCTAGGAACAGGTGCATAGGCATCTACCTAGATCAGGGGTTCAAGGAATCAGGGGTTCAGGGGGTGCAAGGATTCGTGTATTTTTTTAAAAAGAAATTATATGTTTAACATATACATTATATATTTCCTGAAAGACGTGATTTTGCTTAATCCTCTTTAAGTAGTTGTATGAATTAATATTTCATTAACAAAGTTTTATTATCATGTCGTTTGTATTTATATATTTTCGTATAGTTATAAAGAATTCAGGGGGATGGCTATATTAAATATGAACATAGTATAGGGGGATATTATAGTATCTGGTATCAGGTATTCTGTATCAGGTATTCTGTATCAAGTATTCTGTATCAGGTATTCTGTATCAGGTATTCTGTATCAGAAATTCTGTATCAGGTATTCTGTATCAGGTATTCTGTATCAGATATTCTGTATCAAGTATTCTGTATCAGGTATTCTGTATCAGATATTCTGTATCAAGTATTCTGTATCAGGTATTCTGTATCAGATTTTCTGTATCAAGTATTCTGTATCAGGTATTCTGTATCAGGTATTCTGTATCAGGTATTCTGTATCAGGTATTCTGTATCAGGTATTCTGTATCAGGTATTCTGTATCAGGTATTCTGTATCAGGTATTCTGTATCAGGTATTCTGTATCAGGTATTCTGTATCAGGTATTCTGTATCAGGTATTCTGTATCAGGTATTCTGTATCAGGTATTCTGTATCAGGTATTCTGTATCAGGTATTCTGTATCAGGTATTCTGTATCAGGTATTCTGTATCAGGTATTCTGTATCAGGTATTCTGTATCAGGTATTCTGTATCAGGTACGCTGGTCGTACCTGTTGCCTCTCGTAAGAGGCGGATAACAGCGGAACTTCCTTATCGTTTGTGAGTGTTGTTTTCCAAGCAAAGCGATCATCTATCCAAATGTGAATCGTATCACAACATCCCTTTGTTATTTGTGAATTACACACTTTTTAATGCTAATTATTGCTCTACGGCATACCGTATCAAGCTGTTTTTCTCTCTGTACATATTTTGGGGCGCTTCCGGTACATGGGGCCACCGCATGATGGTAATAGTGCTTGCACTCTTCCCCCATGCTACTGGATTTGCCTGTAATTAATAATTTTTATAATTGTTATTGTTATTCCCTCGTAGTCTGTCTTGTTCCATAATTAATTTTCCTATCTTATATTCGATTTATGATGTTTTGCATTCAAATACTAACAGCCTTATGTTACTATTGTCAATATTGTTGTTGAAATAACCAATTCATAATTCTTGCAATATTTTTAGAAAGTACACCCGAATTAGCGTCTTTGTGCATATTTTCATTTTTCTTCTTTGCCTGGCTCCAATTAGCGAGTTTTTCCAAGTCTATGATTGTCATAATGTTTGTCGACTTCATTACATTACATTTTGTTGATATTCCGGTCGTTTTCAATCCGTTTTGGTGTACAAATTATATTATTTTTACTCGTATATTTTGAAGACAAGTTGAGGAAATACTTTAGGCTTAAACAATTTCACATTGCTACTTTAATACTAAAATATACAAAAATATACCAAAATTTAGCTTTATTTACCATGTTCGGCGTTGCAAATAAAACGTGACATAATTTTCTGTATATTTACAAAACATCAAAACAGCGCGTCTAACAACGAGGAATAATATTCGACTGTTTTTAAACGTCGACCAGTTTGAGTAAGCAGTGACATAGAAATAAGATATATTTTAATAGACATAGTTTTCACACGCGCCAGAAAGGAGTAGTTGATGACGGGAAAATAAAACCAATTCTTCGACGCTTCTGAAGACATCTCACGCACTTAAGCGCGTTCGCTCAAACAAGTCAAACATTCTGACGACAACTTTCTCACACACTCAATAACACGCACAAACACACACACACACACACACACACACACACACACACACACACACACACACACACACAGAGGCATTCATAAACAACAACAAATGCGATATATCAACAACAACAACAACAACAAAGATATAACAACAGTGACTCGATTGCCACCTAAAACATGTGTGTATATATCAACAATAACAACAGACGAATAAACACAGGGAATTAACAAGCACACACACACACACACACACGCAAGCATACACACTTGTGGATACAGGCACTTTCGCTTGCACGTCAACCAGCAATACTTAAGGTTGACTATGATCCATTCACGGAGAAGAACAAACATAGACAATGGAAAATTGGACGCAGAATTGAACGATTCGAGTGGAATTCGCCAAGGCGAAATTTTGCACAGAACTACGCCGTCTAGAGTGGAAATTTGCGAAATATGAAACAGCTAGGATAACCGCCAATGTTCGATGATATATCACAATGAAGCACGAGTATTCCTAGCGCGCGAGAAACGAGGCGATTTCTAGCGCACTGGACAGCGTAGAGACAATGAAAAAAGGCAGTGTGTTGTCAATCGTGAAAATCGCTCTCGTCTACCTCTACGGTGATAACACTTGTGCGGGAAAGTGTACGTAAAGCCACACGAATGTGAAGACCTGTTGCTAACTTGGCACATGTTATACAAACAAACGCCACAGATTCAACTCTGCAATAACGAGCATACACACACACACTTACACACTTTCTGCACTTTCTGCAGCCCTAGCAAACACCTCGTCTCCTATTCTCAATCGTGGCCAGTGTCAGCATATTGAACGACGTCCAGCAGAAGAACGTACAAATTCGACATTTCTTAACAAGTGACACTGTGTGAAATGATTGAGTATTGGGGCGCATTGCAGGCAGTGCTGGATATGTAACTTCAGTGGGACTCAAACTGAGGTTCAGCAGGTCTGTAGCATAAACTATCGTCTCCATGCACCTACAGGACTCGTCCACTGTAAATTAACAGTTGGTATAAGTTTTCCAAGGAAAAAGAATCATTGTAATTGAGCTGGGCTAGATGTCCTTGAATCGAGCTAGGAAAAACGGGAGCATGAGTAGATAGGAGAAAGAAGAAACTAGGATGAAATGGAACACAGTAAATGCTTGCTGAATAGCTCAAAAGTGTGCCGGCTTCCTGTGTAGGAAAATAGGATTCTCAAAGGCTGACAGAACTGACCTGTCAACTCCAAACATACGGTATCGCATACATAAGAACACCGAGAGTATACAAGACACAATTAGAATGGCCAGAAGCACAACGAGTAGGGCTGCAAATCCTGGAGTGGACATGCATATCATGTTGCTTTCTCTTCTCATCGGAACAATCACTGTTTCTGTTTCGTTGCTCGAGCTGGTATCAACGCTGAACGCCAGGTCTCTGGCAGAAACCACCTGAATGATTCGGTCGATGCCGATGTCGGTGATTTCTTTGCCGTCAATGTCAGCATGTCGTTTTGACCTGCCGTAGGCTTGTGGCTGTGTCCCCGCCGAAATGTCAAAAGAACCGGCTGGCTGTCTGGGTTGAATGGCTGAATTGCACTGATCGGGACACTGGTTTCGGCAGATCTGAATAGTGCACTGGAAATGCACTTCCATAGAGTCGGGAAACTTGAATGCCTGGAAGTGAGCGTAGGATAGTACCGACGCTGATGCACCAAAGTTTTTGATTTTGCTAAATTTCGACATCAGCTTGGGTCGTTCAATACAGCCGTTCTCGTTGACAAGCTTGATGGGCGCTCGTTTTCCGTCGTGAGCCACACAATTGCGAACCATCATGTCAAACTTATTGTCATTGTCCTTAATTGCCAGCACCATGGTCATTGTCTGACCGATTTTGACAAGTCCTGACACTTCGGATGCCCATGGACCTTTTCCTACCTGTATTTGCATCCAACAACCAACGTTGTCTCCAGCAAAGTCGGCCCTCACAACATCCAGTGTGTCCACTTGGAATGGCTTGAAGGTGACAGATTTTTCGTACTGGTTATGCCAAGTACACCTCAGCTTCCTCGCCTGATCCCACACCTCCTGAACTTGGGAGTCATACTGAATGATAAGGATGTTTTCGTAGAAAGTTCCGATGCTCGATTGATCGTTATAGCTGCCAGAAGCGCTGGCTTCTGTGTTGCCAGTGGTGCCACAGGCATTGATTCCGATGCTGAAACGGGTATTACTCTGACCAGATCCCGGCTGCAGATGTACACAGTTGTAATCACTGTAGTGTCCTTTGCTGAAAATGATGCCGTTGAACGGTTTATCAAAAGCAACTGACACGCTCATCTCGTTCTTGTCGCATTGTACATCCAACGTTGTTATTTGTGGCATGTCGCCAACTGGTGCAGGCCAGCTTTCAGCAGTAGCCGATCCCTGAGGCTGAAAACTCTGCGCCGGCGCTGGCTGGTACTGCCGTGACGCTTCTGGCGGCCGCTCATAAGTGTTGAGCTGCTCCGAGCCTGAGTTCTGCTGATAGCTCACTTGAGGTGCAGGTTGAGGCAGAGGTTGAGGGGCCTCGTAAGAAGTGCTTTGCTGCTCTGATGACGACGCTGCTTGATATGACTGAGACGGTAGCTGATTTCCCACTAAATTGTTCGCTGGAGCTTGATAATTGGACTCTGGTGTCTGATGAGATGTTTGCGTTATTTGAGGTGCACTGTAGGAATTGTCCGGTATCTGGTTGTTGTGACTTGAACTTTGGGAAGGCGGCGGGGCTACAAAGGAGCCGGAATGTTGTAATCCTCCTGCGTTTGAGCTGGATTGGCCATTGTGCGCGGTAGCATGACTACTGGAGTGTCCTGCGCTCGGTGCACTGTACTGAGAATCTGGCGCCTTCTGGGAGCCATAATTTTGCTTAGTCTTCTGTGGTGGCGTGTAGCTAGGCCGAGGAGGAGGACCATAGCTCGGTTTTGGCTTTGGTGGCGGGCCGTAACCCTGGCTGGGTCTTTTCAGAGGACCATAGCTTGGATTAGGCTTTCTTGGAGGACCGTAGTTCGAGCTGGGCTTGGGAGGCGGACCGTAGCTGGGCTTGGGCCGAGAAGGAGGAGGTCCATAGCTGGGCTTAGGCTTGGGTGGAGGGCCGTAGCTCGGTTTTGGTCGAGGAGCACCATAGCTGGGCTTGGGACGAGAAGGTGGTCCGTAATTTGGCTTAGGTTTAGGCTGTGGCTTAGGGATCCCATAAGATACCTTTGGTGGCCTATTTACAGGCTTAGGTTTTGGTGGCCCATAGGATGGTTTTGGAGGTGGAGGACCGTATGATGTCTGAGGGGGACCATAGCTCTGTTGTGGTTTCGGGCGTGGTCGTGGGGGTGGCGGCCCATAGCTAGCACTCGGCCGTGAGTGGGAAGGACGATTATCTCCGCCACCTAAATATCCACCGAGAGAAGCAGCCAAGCTTGAACTGCCGTAGCCACCACGTAGACCGCCTGGAGCTTGTGGCAAAACGACAGTTCCTGGTCTCACAGGAACAGCATATGGCACTGGAATTGGGCCTTGACCTCGTGGGCCTCCCTTCGGAGGTCGCGGTGGTCCGTACTCAGACTTTGCTGCCGGTGAAATGGCGTTATTGTTGCTGAAACCTGGTGGAGGGGGCACGTGAACAGCGTGAATTCCACCGCCAGAATCTCTTTCTTGTATCTTGGATTCAAGTGCTATTTGATCTTCCTCAACTTCGTGGACTTCTGGTTGTATCTCCGCATCAGAATGTACCGCAGTGTCTTCGATGCCATCAGCGGGAGCGGCATCTTCTTGTCCTCGGTCAGCTTGAACAATTTTCTTGGACTGGCCTTCTGCTGATGTCACATCCGTTTCAGCAGCAGTTATCTGCAACAAAAATAGAAAACTTTCGTTTACAAACAATGCATGGTCGGCGATAAAGTAATGCAAAATCGAAGAATGTACAAACAGAACACGGTTCATTAGCAATATTGAATCAAATGGAGAGACCAATAATTAAGAGTAAGACAAGTTTGGAAAGGACTCAAGAAGTCCAATCAACTTCCTCCGCATTACTAGAGCTACCATATCCAGGTATATCACACCTAACATAAACGTAAATTTGTATGTAGCATGTAACTTATTGTTGCTGCGTAAATGCACTTTCCAGATTTAATAAATAATAGGCAACCTTTGAAAAATTAGTATACATTTGTATTCATCATAATTTTAACAAATAATTTCACTTTATATATCAATCAATTTTGTTTACTCTTGTGCTTTCGTCTGCATCTTTGCTGCAATCTGCAATGTGCAAAAAATTGGTCACAATAGACAAACCAATTATATGCTCTTTTATTAACTCACATCTGCCATAGACAGTCTCTTTTAATCTATTTGCTGTCTCATTTATGAAGCGCAAGAAAATGAAAGTACAGAGATTCAAGCGAATGAGGTTAGTTCAGCAGTTTGATGATGCTGCTGCCAATTGAAAAAAACAGACAGGCTGAGTTGATGTTTTGGCCCGGGGGTTGGCCGCCTCTCTAATCTGCGACATATCTGGCCGTTGAGTGGGCGGCAGTCTAATAAGTCGTGACACGCAGCAATGAACGCCAGCCGAGAGCAAATGAGAATCGCCGGACCGCCAGAAAAAGCCTGTCTCACTTGCCTACGCTGCCGACGCCGCACCGGGTGAAAGTGAGACCGAATCAGTTAAAAATGGCATCTGATAACAAACACGCGCGCCGCACGGCAGACCACTAGCAGGCGGGCTGGCATCTAAGCTGTTTTTCAATTGGTGATTAACAGAATGCCAGCCAATAGTGATCAGGGGAGCTGAGGTGCGCCCAGAATCTCTGAGGCCAGTATATTCCGCTAACTATCACTGCAATAGCACTGTGTAGCACACTGGCTGGAGAATGTCGCACCAGAGAAAGTGCGCTGACCATCTGGAACACGTAGAGTCGTATCTTACTCGGTCGAGACAATCCGGAGAAGTTAATGCGCAACAAACGCGCTTCCACTAGTTGCCTTGCTGACTGCTAAGCGCTTGCTCGTAGCTACTGTGGACATATTTACACGAGTATAAAGCGCGCAGGTTATTGTTTTGCTTGTTGAACGGTGCGGTTGATGTTTGACCAAGCTGCCAGCCACAGAGTAGCTGCACACTGGTAGTGGCTAGACCAAGGCTTCCGTGTGCAGCCTGGCAACAGCCGCTGTTAATGAGGGAAAGCATGAGAACGTTTTGTTGAGTTGGCGGCCACAATTGACAAGTGCTGTGTTGTGCTGTGTTGTGCTGAGTTGCTGCTGCTGTAGTAATGCACTATGAGACGCATTGCTGGACACACATGTATGTATCGAGAAAGTGATGTTCCAAAACTGTCATCTATGTCTATCTATATGTGCGCTTATGTGTGTTGCAGCATTTTCCCGGACGACAAGGCTGTTGCACCGTCGCTAATGGGGCGGATGCAATGAAAGTGAGTGTTTGACGTTCTATACGAGTGTTGCTACGTGACGCGATGCAACTCATATGCTGCAACAATGCACGGCAATGCATTATGTAAATGACAGCTGTCATCGACATTCAGCCCCCACACACAAGCACACACACACACACACATACACACACATCGGCCGGCGGTCATAAAGGAAAGTATTCGCGTCCAGTACACGAAATACCCGAATTCTCACATACACACACACATACACATACACATGGTGGTCTTGCGAAGTGCGTCAGCGAGCTGCTAGCCCG